>JARTUT010001065.1:0-36452 GCA_030674115.1 Micraspis discolor
AGATCCCACTCTCTAATTGGTTCCGCAGTGGTTGCTCTTTCATAAAAATTCAGACAGAAAATCTCTCGAAGAAAGAATCGGGTGAAAATCAAGTGCTTTCCATAAGCACAACCTGTATCAGCGATTTTATTCGAGATAGCACAACCTAATATAGCGATTCATCGCGATCTGTGCATTCTTCAAGGACGAAAATGAATTAGCGCTAAAATAGAGCCTGCAAATGACTGATTTTCAAACGCATATTTGAGGTGTTTTTCTTGCCGATTCACGAAAAGTAGTAGGTATCTAGAGATTCGGAATCTCCTGTAGATTCTTATTGGAGTGCTTGGAAGGCCTGGAAAATCTTTCGACCGCCCATATCGGGCGAAAAATTGATGCCGTATTTTCCAAATTTGGAGCTTCTCGTTCGGCTATCATCGGAATCGACATGAAATGCCATGACATTTACACTCATTTCACCGTAAAATTTACCGGGTGGAATGAAAGAATTCGCGACACTTACTCGCTACTTGATTGTGGTGTTTAGAGATGGGAAATTTCACATGAATTCGTTTCTACCGATCGCGGGCGATTTATATCATTTTCGAGCGGCACGGAAGGAAAACGTAAATTGGTTTGACGTTTCCAGAAGTCGCGGAGTCTAAAAATTGCCGTTTGCACTTAATTTTCGTATAATTCGGGCTCGCAGCTGGGCTCGCCCAGCAGCCACCGCCCTTGAGACGTTCTCGTCCAGAAAAAGCGACCTCCTCGCGGTTAACCGGCTTCGCCGGTACTTTCGCCCCGTTTTCCGCCTTTGGGCGATTTCGCCAAAATGGCCGTTTCGCGATTTTCACTTAAAATTCCGGGCACTTTGAGCGCCCGGGGGTGCTTCAGGTTGCTTCTCTAGAGAAGGATACGCCTTTTCGATCTGTTTTAAGATTGCCCCAGGTTCGGCCCTGGGCTTTCTCGCTCATAAACTTTTGCCTCGCGGTCCTGACGGGACCATTTTCGATTTTTTCTCTGGTTTCCCGATCTGTCATGTTTATTATATTATTTAATGGCGGAATTTGATCAATAGGCCCGTAGATCCATAGGCCCGTAGATCCATAGGCGGTAGTTCAACCATAGGCCCAGTAGTTCCAATGGGCCAGTAGGTCAATATTGACCATGAATCAATCGCGACACCATAGATCAATAGGGCCCATACATCAATGAAGCGCGCGCAGAAACACGAAACACGTCAAATTACCCGTTGAAACCGAAAAAAGCTGAAAGAACTGGAAAAAGCTTGCGGAGAAACGCGAAAAAAACACAGAGAATCGAAGAAACACGAAGAAACCGAGGTTATACGAGAAACCGAAACCAGAAATTACACGAGACAAACACAGAAAGAACACCAAGTAACACAAAATCTAAAGGAACCTGAAAAAAACCCGAAACACAAAAGTACTTGTAAATTGCACACCCGTATATCCACCGACCGTAAAGCAGCTGTGAATTACACCCCGTATATCACCCGACCATAAACTTATTGTAAATTGCACACCCTGTATGACATTTTATCAAATCCGCTCCCATTCGAGAAAACTTGAAGGAGAATGCATATGAGACACTCAGTATACAATTGATTAGCAGTGAAAAAAAAACCAAAGAATATCGTTTGTAACTCCATCTATTCGAGTTCAGTAATTACCACGAAGGAAGTATCAAAATTATTCTATGGAGCTCTATGTAACACCCGTATATGTTTCGAAGATAATTTTCCGTAAAAAAAAACCCGAAGGAACACAAAAAACTTGAAAAAACTTAGAGAGCGCGCAAAAAAACAGAAGAACTTGTAAAATGCTCACCATGCCGTATATCACCCGATCGCAAATTCATTGTAAATCACACACCCTGTATGACATTTACCGAAATTAAGCTTTCACACGTGAAAAAACATGATGAAAAAATGCATATGGACACCCAGTATATATAATTGATTTGTAAGTGGGTGCTTTCATCATAAGAAACAAACCGAAAGAATATCGTTTTAACTCTATCGTTTCAAGTTCAGTGCATTCCACAGAAGAAAGAACCCGACGAAACACAGAAAAACTTGAAAGAACCCGAAAAGTACGACAGATGAACGAAAAATATCCAAAGGAACGAAAAAACCCCGAAGAACACACAAAATCACCCAGCGCGCAAAAAGCTCGAAGGAAAGCTTAAAACCCCGAGGAGCACAAAAAACCGAAAGCGTGCAAAAAATAATGAAAGAACTTTTAAATTGCACACCCTGTATATCAATCGATCGCGAAATCATTGTTAATGGCACACCCTGTATGGGATTTCATTGAATTAAGCTCCCTTACGCGGAAAAGCAAAAAGCTGGAGAAAAACTCTGGTGATAATCAGCGCTACTCAGATCTGACACCCTATTATATGAATCAGATATATTTTATCGAATTAAGATCCAAAACTCCCGAAACAACACAAAAACTCAGATTTGCGCAAAAAAATCAAATTAACTTGTAAATTACACACCCCGTATATCACCCGATCGCAAATTCATTGTGAATCGCACACCCTGTATGACATTATACAAAATCAGCTCCCATTTCGCAGAGAACTTGAAGAAAAAATGCATATGGGACACCCGTATATAATTGATTCGCAGTGGGTGCTTTCTTCATAAAAAACAAACCGAAAGAATATCGTTTATAACTCTATCGTTTCGAGTTCAGTGCATTCCACCAAAGAAAGAAACCGACCAAATACGAAAAAACGCGGAAAACATGATGGAACCCTAAGTAACACGAAATCTCTCGAAGAAAGAATCTGGTGAAAATCAATTGCTTTCCATAAGCACAGCCTGTATAGCGATTTTTTTCGAGATAGCGCACAACCTGTATAGCGATTCATCGCGATCTGTAATGCATTCTTCAAGGACGAAAATGAATTAAGCGCGAAAATAGGAGGCCTGAAATGGCGATTTTCAAACGCATATTTGAGGTGTTTTTCTTGCGATTCGTGAAACAGTGAGTGGTCTCTAGAGATTCAGGAATCTCCTGTAGATTCTTAATCGAGCACTTGGAAGAACTGAAAAATCTTCGACCGCCCATATCGAGCGAAAAATTGATGCCGTATTTTCAAATTTGGAGCTCGCGTTCGCTTATCATCAGAATCGTATGAGAAAATATGACACTTCTCCTCGAAATATCGAAATTGCCGAATTTCGAATGAAGAATTCTTGACCTTGACTCGCTACTTGGATGAAAATTGGTACCCAGAGATGAGGAAATTTCACGTCAAGATTCGTTTTCTACCGATCGCGGGGCGATTTATATCGTTTTCGAGGCCGGCACGGAGGAAAAATCAGTAGGTGTAGTTTTGACGTTTCGTTTGGAAGTCGCGAGTCTAAAAATTGCCGTTTATATGCATAATTTTCATTGTATAGATTTCCGAGGGCTCCGCGGCTGAGCTCAGCCACTGTGGGGACGTTCCTCGTCCAGAAAAGCGACCCCCCTCCCGCGAGATGCTCCGGCTTCGCTGGATACTTTCGCCCGTTTTTCGCCTTTGGGCGATTTCGCGAAAATGGCCGATTTCGCGATTTTCGTTCGAAGAAAATTTCGGGCACTTTAGAGAGCGCCGGGGGTGCTTTACAGTCGCTTCTCCTAGAAGAGGATACGCCTTTCGATCTGTTTAAGATTCCCTCTCGAGCGGCCCTGCGAATGTCGCTCAAGCTTCGCTTTCCGGGTCCCTGACGGGACCACGTTTCAAAATTTTCTCTGGTCCCCGATCTTATTACTTTATTATATAGACTAGTAAGCGGGTAGATCAATAGGCCCGTAGATCCATAGGATCCATAGGCCCGTAGATCCATAGGCCAGTAGTTCAATGAGCCAGTAGTTCAATTGGCCCATGGATCAATATGAACCATAGATCAATATAGACCGCAGATCAATAGGGCCCATACATCAATGAAGCGCGCAGAAACACAAAAACATCAAATTACCCGTTGAAAGCGAAAAAGCTAGAAAGAAACTGGAAAAAACACTGGAGAAACGCGAAAAACACGAAGGAATCCGAAGAAACACGAAGAAAACCGAAGTTATACGAAAACCGAAATTACACGAAACAACGCGAGAAAACACGAAAGAACACCAAGTAACACAAAAAATCTAAAGGAACCTGAAAAAACCCGAAACACAAAAGTACTTGTAAATTGCACACCCCGTATATCACCAGACCGTAAACTTATTACCTTAAATTGCACACCTGTATGACATTTTATCGAAATCCGCTCCCATTCGCGAGAAAACTTGAAGGAGAATGCATATGGGAACACTCAGTATACAATTGATTAGCAGTGAAAAAAAAAGCAAAAAGAATATCGTTGTAACTCCATCTATTCGAGTTCAATAATTACCACGAAGAAGTATCAAAATTATTCTATAAGAGCTCTATGTAACACCCGTATGTTTCGAAGATAATTTTCCGTAAAAAAACCCAGAAGGAACACAAAAAACTTGAAAAAACTTGAAAGCGCAAAAAAACAGAAGAACTTGCAAAGTGCTCACCCCGTATATCACCCGATCGCAAATTCATTGTAAATCGCACACCCTGTACATGACATTTTACCGGAAATTAAGCTTTCACGTGAAAAAACATGATGAAAAATGCATATGGGACACCAGTATATAATTGATTTGCAGTGGGTGCTTTCATCATAAAGAAACAAACCGAAAGAATATCGTTTTTAACTCTATCGTTTTCAAGTTCGGTGCATTCCACGAAGAAAGAACCCGACGAAACACGGAAAAACTTGAAAAAAACCAGAAAGTACCACGAATGAACGAAAAAATATCAAAGGAACAGAAAAAACCCCGAAGGAGCACAAAATCACCGAAAGCGCGCAAAAAACTCGAAGGAAAGCTTAAAACCGAGGAGCACAAAAAACCGAAAGCGTGCAAAAATAATGAAAGAACTTTTAAATTGCACACCCTGTATATCAATCGATCGCGAAATCATTGTTAATGGCACACCCTGTATAGGATTTCATTGAATTAAAGCTCCACCTTACGCGGAAAAGCACAAAAAGCTGGAAAAACTCTGGTGAATGTCAGCGCTACTCAGATCTGACACCCTGTATATGAATCGAATATATTTTATCAATTAAGATCAAAACTCTTTGAAACAACACAAAAACTCGAATTTGCGCAAAAAAAAATCAAATTAACTTGTAAATTGCACACCCGTATATCACCCGATCGCAAATTCATTGTGAATCGCACACCCTGTATGACATTATACTAGAAATCAGCTCCCATTCATGAAGAACTTGAAGAAAAATGCATATGGGACACCCGTATATAATTGATTCGCAGTGGGTGCTGTTCATAAAAAATAAAACCGAAAGAATATCGTTTATAACTCTATCGTTTCGAGTTCAATTAACATTCACCAAGAAAAGAACCCGACCAAATACGAAAAAACACGAAAAAACATGATAGAACCCTAAGTAACACGACAGAACGAAAAATCCGATAGACTCAAAAACACAGAAGGA
The DNA here is from genome assembly GCA_030674115.1 of Micraspis discolor. Classification (NCBI taxonomy): domain Eukaryota; kingdom Metazoa; phylum Arthropoda; class Insecta; order Coleoptera; family Coccinellidae; genus Micraspis; species Micraspis discolor. The sequence continues at coordinate 5,531 of JARTUT010001065.1, forward strand.
GCACAAAATCAACGAAAGCGCAAAAAACTCGAAAAAGCTTAAAACCCCGGGGAGCACAAAAACGAAAGCGTGCAAAAAATAATGAAAAAGAACTTTTAAATTTTACACCCTGTACCTTCGCGATCCTAAGCTTATTGTAAATTGCACACTCTGTATGACATTTTATCGTAATCAGCTCCCTTACGCGGAAAAGCACGAAAAGCTAGAGTAATACTCTGATGAATGTCAGCGCTACTCAGATCTGACCTTTACGCTGTATACTGAATCCAGATATATTTTATCAGATTCAGAAGCCAAAAACACACCGAAGGAACACAAAAAAACTCGAATTTGCGCGAAAATATCAAGTCAACTTGTAGGTGGAGGCAACTCGTATATCATGATCGCAAATTCATTTTGTAAATCCCGTTCGCCCTGTACGCCTTGACATTTATCGAAATTAGATCGCTCTATAATTGAACCGCGGTGGGTGCTTTTTCACTCTAAGGAATTCAGACGGAAAATCTCTCGAAGAAAGAATCTGGTGAAAATCAATTGCTTTCCATAAGCACAGCCTGTATAGCGATTTTTCGAGATAGCACAGCCTGTATAGCGATTCATCGCGATCTGTGTCGCATTCTTCAAGGACGAAAATGAATTGGCGCGAAAAAATAGGAGCCTGAAATGACGATTTTCAAACGCATATTTGAGGTGTTTTCTTAAGATTCTTAGATCGCGAGGTGGTATCTAGAGATTCGGAATCTCCTGTAGATTCTTATTCGAGCACTTGGAAGGTGGAAAAAATCTTTCACCGCCCATATCGAGCTGAAAAATTGATGCCGTATTTTCAAATTTGGAGCTCGCGTTCGCTATCATCGGAATCGTGTGAAACTATGACACTTCTGATCGAAATATCAGGTAAATTGCCGAATTTGGAATGAAGAATTCGCGGCCTTATCTCGCTGCTTGGATATGAAAATTGGTACCCAGAGATGAGGGAATTTCCTCAAGTTTCATTTTCTACCGCCAAAATGCGTTTCCGAGGCTCGCCAACGCCCGCACTGATCGAAAGCATCATATGGTGATTTTGACGTTTCGCGGGGCTGGCGAAACTAAAAATTGCCGTTTTACTTACGGGATTTTAGCCTAGAAATAGGGGGCTCCGGGTTCTAATGGGTTCTAAGGAAACCGGACGTCCTCGCTCTCGGAATATGTGGCGAGTCCGGGACGCTGGGCGTTTCGGCTTCGGAGCCTGTTTCCTTTTTCTGAGGCACTTTGGGCGATTTCGCGAAAAACGTCATTTTCGCGATTTTGCCTTTCGAAAATTTCGGGCACTTTAAGAGCGCCAGGGCGAGTTTCGGAAGTCGCTTCTCCTAGAAAGGATACGCCTTTTCGATCTGTTTAAAGATTCCCTCTCGAGCGGCCCTGCGGGTCACACAGCAACTACGCTTTCCGGGTCCCTGACGGGACCACCTGTCAAAATTTTCTCTGGTCCCGATCTTATTACTTTAATATATAGACTAAGTAAGCGGGTAGATCAATAGGCAGACCGTAGATCCATAGGCCAGTAGTTCAATAGAGCCAGTAGTTCAATTGGCCCATGGATCAATAGACCATAGATCAGTAGACCATAGATATAGACCATAGATCAATATAGACCATAGATCAATAGGGCCATGCATCAATGAAGCGCGCAGAAACACGAAACACGTCAAAAAACCCGTTGAAAGCGAAAAAGCATGAAAGAACTGGAAAAAACACACGAGAAACGCGAAAAAACACAGAAGGAAATCCGAAGAAACACGAAAAGGAAACCGAAGTTATACGAAAGAAACCGAAATTACGAAACAACGCGAGGAAAACACGAAAAAGAACACCAAAGTAACACACAAAATCTAAAGGAACCTGAAAAAACCCGAAAGTTACCAAAAGTACTTGTAAAATGCACACCCGTATATCATCCGACCCCAAGAGAATTATAAAGTGCACACCGCAATATCGCCCGATCATAAGGTGCATTCTAAATTGCACACCCTGTATAACATTTTATCGAAATCAGCTACCATTAGCGAAAACTTGAAGAAAAAATACATATAAGGTGCTCAGTATACAATTGATAAGCGGTGAAAAGCTATTAGTATAATATCGTTGTAACTCCACCTATTCGAGTTCAGTAATTACCACAGAAGAAAATATCAGTATTATTCTGGAGCTCCTATAAAGCAACACCCCGTATATGGATCCGAAAATAATTTTTTTCCATTTAAAAAATTCCGAAAAGGAACACAATAAACTTGAAAAAAACTCGAGAGCGCAAAAAACAGAAGAACCTGTAAAGTTATCACCCCGTATATCACATGATCATAAATTCGTATGCCAATCGCTTTACCCTGTATGACATTTATCGAGAATGGCCTCCACTTACAGCAGAAAAACGAGATATAACTCGAAGAAAATATGCATATAGATTCACGGTATATAATTGATTCGCATTGGGGTGCTTATATCATAAAAGAAGGAAACCGAACGAATATCGTTTATAACTCTATCGTTTTCAAGTTCAGTGTATTCCACCAAGAAAAGAGGACCCGACCAAATACGAAAAAACGCGAAAAAACATGATAGAACCCAAAGTAACACGAAAACAAGAAAAATCCAGGGCCCAAAAAATTTAAAAGAGCACAAAATCAACGAAAGCGCGCAAAAAACTCGAAGGCTAAACGACTAGAGGAGCACACAAAAAACCGAAAGCGTGCAAAAAATAATGTAAAGAACTTTTTAAATTGCACGCCCTGTATATCAATCGATCGCGAAATCATTGTTAATGGCACACCCTGTATGACGATTTCAGTGAATTTACTTTCCTTACGCGAAAAAGCACGAAAGCTAGAAAAAACTCTGGTGAATGTCAGCGCTTCTCAGATCTGACACACTGTATATGAATCGAAAATATTTTATCGAATTAAGATCCCGTAAAGTCGAACAGCCGAAATAACTCAATGGAAAGTATTTGTTAATAATGAATTACGCACATGGGACACCCACCATACAGATTGAATCACATTGGGTGCTTTTTCCAATAAAAAAAAAACCAAAGTAATATCCTTTCAGATTCAGTCAATTCGCAGTCGGTGAATTTTCACAAAGATAAAATAAAAATTATTCGATAATGGTCCGAAGATGTAATCTGGGAACTTGGAATTTCGTGAACCGAAGTAGATCCGATCGTCGATCGGAAGTTTTGTGTTTCAACTATTTATTCTGTGATTCTATACAATTGCCTCAAGGTCTATGATTTCAAGACGATTGAATCGAAAGCCGTTCAGGTTTCTCCGTAGAAAATTGTGACAGAAGAATGAATGAATTCAAAGCGGAAAATCTCGGTCTATCACGTGATTTCTGAGGCCGTTGAACTGAATTAAAGAGAAGGTTACACACTTTATGTAAGGAAAATCCTACCTGCTTGAAGGTTCTTTTGAGAATATCCGTTGTTTATGTATGATGAATATATTCATATTTCGCATATGCGTTCATTCTTGAGAGATAACTGAAATGAATCGATACGCGATTGATTTATCTTTGATTTATAATCGAATAAATACCTGAGAACCTCTCTTTAAACCAATTTCGAGCTAATTTTTCCAACTCCAGATCGTCTTTACGCACATATCGTCATCATTGAAGCATCGATTGTATTACTTTTGATGATATTCCTTCATGTTATTTACTGAAAATAAAGGAATAAATCGTTATGAGACACGAATATAATGCATAATATTACCTATAACGGTTCAATTCCACCAATTTTATACTTGAAATGATCTATTCCTCGTTCGTCGTTTGACGTTTTTTATGAAAACTGGCCGGGCTCGAACGAACATCAAATATATCACTTCAAGATGGAAAAAATGAATTAGCGCGAAAATGGACTGAAAAATGACGATTTTCAAACGCTTATTTGAGGTGTTTTCTTTCGATTCGTGAACCGCAGGTGCTGTCTAAGATTCGTAATCTCCTGTAGATTCTTATTCGAGAGTGCTTGAAAGCGCGCTAACAATCTTCCACCACCCATATCGAGCAGAAAAATTGATGCCGGATTTTCAAATTTGCAGCTCGCGTTCGGCTATCATCGGAATCATTATGATACCAAATTGTGACACTTGACCTCGAATTTTCAGGTAAATTGCCGAATTTGGAATGAAAATTCGCCGGCCTTGACTCGCTACTTGGATGTGAAAATTGGTACCCAGAGATGGGAAATTTCACGTAGATTCGTTTTCTACCGATCGCGGGGCGATTTATATCGTTTTTCGACCGGCACGGAGGAAAACGTAGGTGTGGTTTTTGACGTTTCAGGAAGTCGCGAGTCTAAAAATTGCCGTTTTATATGCATAATTTTCGTATAGATTTCGAGGGGCTCCGCGGCTGAGCTCGTAGCCACGCACAGGGACGTTCCTCGTCCAGAAAAAGCGACCTCCCCACCCCGCGAGACGCTCCGGCTTCACTTAGGAGTACTCTCGCCCGTTTTTCGCCTTTGGGCGATTCGCGAAAATCGCCGATTTCGCGATTTTCTTTCGAAAATTTCGGGCACTTTAAGAGCGCCCAGGGGGTTTTCGGGGTAACTTCTCCTAGAAGAGGATACGCCTTTTCGATCTGTTTTAAGATTGCCTCTCAAGCGGCCCTGCGGGCTGCTCGGAAAAACTTGCCCCTTTCCAGGTCCTGACGGGACCACGTTCAAGATATTTTCTCTGGTTCCCGATCTTATTACTTTATTATATAGACTAGTAAGCGGGTAGATCAATAGGCCCCATGGATCAATATAGACCATAGATCATAATGGACCATAGATCAATATAGACCATAGATCAATATAGACCATAGATCAATATAACCATGACCATAGACCAAAGATCAATAGGGCCCATAAGATCAATGAAGCGCGCAGAAACACGAAACACGTCCAAAATACCAGTTGAAAGCGAAAAAAACTTGAAAGAACTGGAAAAAAACACGAAGAAACGCGAAAAAACACGAAAGAATCCGGAGAAACACGGAAGAAACCGAAGTTACACGAAAGAAACCGAAATTACACGAAACAACGCGAGAAAACACGAAAGAACCCCAAGAAGTAACACAAAATCCAGAGGAACCTGAAAAACCCGAAAGAATACATATAACTTGAAAGCGCTACTCGAAGTCACACGAAACACCCCAGAGAAATAAAAAAACAACGAAAGCACGCAAAGAAACAAAAGTACTTATAAATTGCACACCGTATATCACCCGATCGTAAACTCTTTGTAAATTGCACACCCTGTATGACAGTGTGTAAAGTGCTCACCCAGTATATCACCCGATCGCAAATTCATTGTAAGTCGCACACCTGTATGACATTTTATCGTAATTAGATCCCATACGCGAAAAACCATGAAGAAAAATGCATTTGGGACACCCACTATATAATCTATTCGCAGTGGGTGCTTTTTGCCTAAGTGAAATTCAGACGGAAAATCTCTCGAAGAAAGACTCTGGTGAAAGTCAGTGCTTCCAAAGTGCACAGCACGTATATCAATCGATCGCAATCAGTGCATTCCACAAAGGCAGTATAAGCATTATTCGATAAAGCTCCTATGTAACACCCTGTATATGAATCGAAAATAATTTTTCCATAAAAATAAACCCAAAGAATATCGTTTCAACTCCATCAATTTTCACAAAGGTAAAATAAAAAATTATTCTGAAAAAAGGTCTGAACGTATATTCATGAACAGAGTGCATAGCCGTTTTTCCTGAATAAACTAAGTGTGTCGGATTTTAACATAGAAGTATCATAAGTTGGGTCGTAGTTCGGAGAGGGCAATGAATTCGCGCGAGAACCGATTGAAAAATGACGATTTTGAAACGCTTATTTGAGCTGTTTTTCTTGCGATTCGTGAACCGCGGTTTGTGTCTAGAGATTCGTTATCTCTTGTAGATTCTTATTCGAGTGCTTGGAAAACGCAAAAAATCTTTTTTTTTTTATTTACAAAATTACAGATGTTGCATCAACCATTCAGGTTATTAGCAACAACGGTTGTATACTATATAAAGTTAAACAGTTTGGTGTTCTTAAGATACTGTATTATATTTGGTGATTGATCTACGCTCAACATATCTGCCAATGATGTACTTGATAAAAAGTCTCTGGTTCGAGTATTTTGGGCATTCTGTTAACACATGTTTGACGGTAATATTAGTTTGGCATAGTTCACATCTTGGGGTGGTTCACGCTTAAGAAGATATCCATGTGTTAGGTTTGTATGGCCGATACGAAGTCGAGTCACTTTAATTTGGTACTGCCGATTGGATGGGTAACATTGCCATTTCTGGTGGTTGGTTTTATATCGCGTAGTTTTTGAATTGCATTGAGTCCACTCCGATTGCCACAAGGTTGTCATTGTGCTGCTGGATGTAGCTCTTCACGTCGGCACTGACTAGCTTATTTAAGACTAAATTTGAGTTGTCGTAGAGTTTGCTTTGCGTGCGCAACTGTCTGCTTTCATTACCTCAGATGCCTATATGTGATGGAAGCCAAAAACAATCACTTTCTGCCATTTTGATAGCCAATGAAGAGTTGTTTCTTATGTCTTGAGCTGTCCGGTGCTTGCTATATAACTGCTTCAGTAAAAATATTGAGCTAAGCGAATCGGTGAATATTATAAATTTTTTTCTTTGTTTGGCTGAGGTGGTTGGTGTATTTTGTTGCTTCATATATACCATACAATGGCAGATAAAATGCTGGTGTCTTCATGTAGTCTAAAGAAAACTCTTGGTCCCGTGTGATCATCGCAGCTCCCGTTCCGGTTGATGTTTTTGAGGCGTCTGTATAGATGTGATGAAGTAATCTTGGTAGTTTTCAAGTAATTCATAAGTTTAGCCTTGATAATATGTGGACTGGTATTGAGCTTGTTGTATCTTGTTAAAGTTGTGACGGTTCTTATTGGTGGTTTTGCCAAGGTTCTGTATCATAAGAGATTGGGAGTATCTCTGGAGATTTTATTCCTAGGTAGCTCCGATATGATGCCAATCTTGCGTAGAGAGGTTTAGTTATTCTGGGTCTATTGGTGAAGTGATCCATTGGGCTTCTCTTGTCAGTGTAAAGGCGTGCTGGGTTGGAATAGTTGTTTGAGACTGAGGTGGAGTAAGTTAGACTTAGTAACATTCTTCTGGAGGCTAAGCTACTTTCTCCTAATTCCCATTGTAGGCTGTTGATGGGTGTTGTTCTGTAAGCTCAAGGATGATCCGGAAAGCGGAGTTCTGAATAGTTTCAATGGTTTCAGTGTGGAATCACTCGCGGAGTTGTATGCTATGCAGCCATAGTCGATTCGGGATCTTATGAGGTTCTTATACATAAGTAGTAGAGTTGGGCCGTCTGCTCCCCAGTTTTTATTCGATGCTACTTTCAGAATATTTAGCCTCTTCTGGCAGTCGAGGGTAAGCTTATTTATGTGTTCTCTCCAGTTTAATTTCTTGTCCATGTGTACCCGAGAGAAATTTGGTAGAGGGTGAACATCATAGTTGGTGACCTTGAATTGTTAATTCTGGTGTGAAGTTTAAATCATGTTTGGAAAATACCATAGAATGAGTTTTTGAGCTGGAGAACGTGAAACCGGTTTGATTGGTCCAAGTTTCGAGGTTGATTAAGGAAAGTTTGAAGGAAGTTCTGCATGTTCTTGAGATTTCTTCCTTTGATGAATACAACTAAGTCGTCTACGTATAGAAGAGCTTTGAGGGGAGGTCTCATGTTCCTCAGGATGTCGTTGACCGCTATTAGAAACAGTGTGGTACTGATTACTGATCCTGAGTGGTACCGTTTTCCTGGTTTTTGCTGCTAGATGTCGCTCCGTTCACTTTCACGGTAAATGTTCTGTTATTAAGGAAATTTTTATGAATGCGAGACAGTTGCCTTGAATATTCCAAGAATGCAGTGTTTTCAGAATTCTGTGTCGCCAAGCTCTGTCAAAGGCTCTGGTGATGTCGAAAAAGATGGCTATGCATATAAGTTTCTGAGAAAAGGCCTCATGTATAAAGCTCTCTATTTCAATTATATTTGTCTATTGTGGATCTATGCTGTCCGGAAGCCGCTTTGTTCGGGAATCAGTAGTTGATTTTCTCAAGTGTCCATGTGAGCCTTTTGTTGACAATTTTTTCAAGTAGTTTGCACATTGTGCAAGTTAGAGATATGGGTCAGTAAGACTCTGTTTCTTTTTAGTTTATTTGATTTCAGGACTGGAATTATTATTGCTTTACGCCATTCATCCGGGAATACATGTTCTGACCAAATCTTCTGAATAAACTAAGTGTGTCGGATTCTAACATAGAGTATCATAAACTGGATCGGACCTCCGGAGGGGCAATGAATTTGCGCGAAAATCGAGTGAGTGGTCACTAGAGATCCAGGAATCTCCTGTAGATTTTTATTCGAGCACTTGGAAGGCGCAAAGAATCTTCCACCGCCGATATCGAGCGAAATATCGATGCCAGATTTCCAAAATTGGAGCTCGCATTCGGCCATCATCGGAATCGTATCAGAAACTGTGAAATTTTTCCGCGATTCACCGTGAAAATTTCCGAATTTGAGAATGAAGAATTCGCGGCCTTATCTCGCTACTTGGATATGAAGATTGGTACCCAGAGATGGCAAATTTCGCGTAGATTCGTTTTTCCCAAACGCGGGCGATTTATATCGTTTTCGACCGGCACGAAGGAAATCCTAGGTGCGGTTTTGACGTTCGGAGAAGTCGCGAGCCTTAAAATTGTCGTTTTATATGCATAATTTTCGTATTGGTTCCGGGGGCTCCGTGGCCCGTACAGGTACTATATTATGGAAATGTCTTTTACCCGAAAAAAGTGACCAATCTCGGCCCGCGAGTCTGCCCCGTTCGTTCGTGAGATCTTCCCCTTGGGGACACTTTTGACGATTTCGACGAAAAACGCCGATTTTGCGATTTTCGTTTGAAAATTTCTGGGCGCTTTAAGAGCGCCCGGGGCGTCTCTGAGGTCACTTCTCCTAGAGGAGGATGCGCCTTTATGTTTTTTCCAAGATTGCCTCTCGAACGTCCTGCGGGCCACGGTCCCTCCCGGGACCCACTAGTCATAATTTTTTTCTGGTTCACGATCTTATTACTTTATTATATAGAATATTCCATATCAAAGAAACTCCGAAATATCATAAGCAATACTCAGAAAAAATGCTGATAAAAATTGCTGTCATGATTATGCAATACATGTGGAACAATCTGAATATGAACCGATGATATTTTATTATAATAATGTTCCGTACGTAGAAAATATGGCCGAATTAAAATAGAGCATGAAAAATACTGATGAAGAAAGCAGTTGGGACTAAGTATTATTCATGGAACATCCTGTATATGAATCTATAACATTTATTGAAATTATGTACCTTAAGCAGAAAACTTCAAGAAATTGCAGAAAATTCTCGAAAATATGCTGATTGAAGTGGCTGCTATGATTTTTTGCAACACGTATGTCTCACCGATTATATAAACCGATACCATTCCATTGAAATAAAGACTTATCAATATTTTGTGATTCATGTAACTCAAGAACCACTGAACTGTTTATGAAGATATTTCTACATGGACTTGATGAATCACAGAAAAGATTCATTTGAAGGTTGGAACTCAGAATTCTGAAATGGTTTCTGAGATACCGTGGGGTGACCTAATAAGGAGGGGTCAGGGGATGTTTACCGTGGTGACCAAAAATGTTTCAATTTGAATTTTCTTCATGCTTTTTTGTCAATTTTTTTACTTGAAATCACTGCATCTACCGTTTTGACTGGATTCAGTTATCTCGAAAAACCGCTGAACCGATATCGGGGATGTTCATTTCTGTGTTCCTCATTGCAAAACCACTCTGAACAATCTTGAAACAAAATTCTCAACGGGATGGGTCAAATTTTCGATTTGGTCTTTTGAGTCAGATTTTCACATCAGAAATTGTATTTGACCATGCTGATCGAATGAGCCTCTGGAAAATTTTCCACAGCTTCAATGATTATTAAGTTACTCCCTCATTTTATGAGAATAGACTCATTAAAATTTTGTGGCTCTTATAACTCAACCGATTTGAAGAAATTTTTCACCTGTATACTTGAATTATAGGAAGGGATTATTTGGTAGTAAGATCTCGAAATCTGGAAATGGTTTCTGAGATACTTAAGATCGATTTGATTCACTCAAGAAACCACTAAAACTGATTTCAAAAATTAAATTAATTTTTCTCAATTTCTAGCAAAAAACCGGAAAATCTGTCAAAAGATCCTCAACTTCAAAATCATTTCCGAGATACAGAGTGGGTGACTAACTGTGAGGAGGGGTGGGGTGGCATCCATGGTAACTAAAAGTCTTGTGTTTCAATCATAAACACAATATATATGTGTCGCGGTCCTCCTAGCCGAATAAAAATGTGCCCACTACCCCAATTGATGTGATAGATTTTGTGGCTCGCATAACTCAATAACCACTCAACCGATTCGGAAATTTTTTTTTTTTAATGGACTTGATAAATCACAGGAAGAATTCATTTGGAGTTCAGAACTTGAAATCTGTGATGGTTTCTGAGATACCATGAGGTGACCTCATAAGGAGGAGCGGGGGGTGGTAACCATGGTAACTAAAAAGTCTTATATTTCAATCATAAACACAAATATATACGTGTTGCGGTCCTCCTAGCTGAATAAAAATGTGCCCACTACCTGATTGATGGGATAGATTTTGTGGCTCGCATAACTCAATAACCACTGAACCGATTCGGAAAATTTTTTTAAATGAACTTGATAAATCACAGGAGGAGTTCTGTTTGGAGATGAGAACTTTTGAAATCTGTAATCTGTTTTTGAGATACCATTTGGTGACCTCATAAGGAGGGTGGGGGGTGGTAACTATGGTAGCTCTAAAAAGTCTTATATTTCAATTATAAACACAAATATAAATAGGTCGCAGTCTTTCAAGCCTAATAAAGTTGTGCCTACATCCCCTCATTAATGTGGATAGATTTTGTGGCTCGTATAACTCAGGAACCACTGAACCGATTTGAAAAATCTTTTTCTTTTTGCAGACTTGATAAAAATCACAGAAGTAATTGGTTCGCAGTGGGTGCTTTTTCCATAAAAATTCAGACGGAAAATCTCTCGAAGAAAGAATCGGGTGAAAATCAGTGCTTTCCATAAGCACAGCCTGTATAGCGATTTATTCGAGATAGCACAGCCTGTATAGCGATTCATCGCGATCTGTGTGCATTCTTCAAGGACGAAAATGAATTAGCGCTAAAATAGAGCCTGAAATGACGATTTTCAAACGCATATTTGAGGTGTTTTTCTTGCGATTCACGAAAAGTGGTAGGTATCTAGAGATTCGGAATCTCCTGTAGATTCTTATTGGAGTGCTTGGAAGGCCTGAAAAATCTTCGACCGCCCATATCGAGCGAAAAATTGATGCCGTATTTTCAAATTTGGAGCTTCTCGTTCGGCTATCATCGGAATCGTATGAGAAATTATGACATTTTGACTCATTTCACCGTAAAAATTGCCGAATTTGGAATGAAGAATTCGCGGCCTTATATCGCTACTTGGATATGAAAATTGGTACCCAGAGATGGGGAATTTCCTCAAGTTTCATTTTCTACCGCCGAAAATGCGTTTCGAGGCTCGTAACGCCCGCACTGATCAAAAGCATCATGGGTGATTTTGACGTTTCGCGGGGCTGGCGAAACTAAAAATTGCCGTTTTACTTACGGGATTTTAGCCTAGAAATAGGGGGGCTCCGGAGTTCTAATGGGTTCTAAGGAAACCGGACGTCCTCGCTCTCGGAATATGTGGCGAGTCCGGGACGCTGGGCGTTTCGGCTTCGGAGCCTATTTCCTTTTTCTGAGGCACTTTAGGCGATTTCGCGAAAATGACGTTTTCGCGATTTTCTTTCGAAAATTTCGGGCACTTTAAGAGCGCCCGGGGCGGGGTTTCGGGGTCGCTTCTCCAGAAGAGGATACGCCTTTTCGATCTGTTTTAAGATTCCCTCTCGAGCGGCCCTGCGGGCCGCTCGGAAAGCTACGCTTTCCGGGTCCCTAACGGGACCACCTGTCAAAATTTTCTCTGGTCCCCGATCTTATTACTTTATTATATAGACTAGTAAGCGGGTAGATCAATAGGCCCGTAGATCCATAGGCCAGTAGTTCAATAGGCCAGTAGTTCAATTGGCCCATGGATCTATATAGACCATAGATCAATATAGACCATAGATCAATAGGGCCCATACATCAATGAAGCGCGCAGAAACACGAAACACGTCAAAAACCCGTTGAAAGCGAAAAAAACATGAAAGAACTGGAAAAACACAGAGAAACGCGAAAAACACGGAATAATCCGAAGAAACACGAAAGAATCCGGAGTTACACGAAAAAACCGAAATTACACGAAACAACGCGAGAAAACACGAAAGAACATCAAGTAACACAAAAATCTAAAGGAACCTGAAAAACCCGAAACACAAAAGTACTTGTAAATTGCACACCCCGTATATCACCCGATCGTAAACTCATTGTAAATTGCACACCCGTATATCACCCGATCATAAACTCATTGTGAATTGCACACCCTGTATGTTATTTTATCGAAATCAGCGAAAAATTTGAAGAAAAAATGCATATGAGACACTCAGTATACAATTGATTAGCAGTGAAAAATAAAACCAAAAGAATATCGTTTTAACTCCACCTATTCGAGTTCAGTAATTACCACGAAGGAAGTATCAAAATTATTCTACGGAGCTCCTATGTAACACCCCGTATATGTTTCGAAAATAATTTTTCCGTAAAAAACCCGAAGGAACACAAAAACTTGAAAAAACTCGAGAGCGCGCAAAAACAGAAGAACTTATAAAGTGCTCACCCCGTTTATCACCCGATCGCAAATTCATTGTAAATCGCACACCCTGTATGACATTATACCGAAATCAGCTCCCATTCGCGAGAAAACTCGAAGAAAAATGCATATGGGACACCCCCTATATAATTGATTCGCAGTGAGTGCTTTCATCATAAAAAACAAACCGAAAGAATATCGTTTATAACTCTATTGTTTCAAGTTCAGTGCATTCCACCAAGAAAGAACCCGACCAAATACGAAAAAACGCGAAAAAACATGATAGAACCCAAAGTAACACGAAAGAACGAAAAAAATTCAAAGGAACTGAAAAAACCCCGAAGGAGCACAAAAAACCGAAAGCGTGCAAAAAATAATGAAAGAACTTTTAAATTGCACACCCTGTATATCGATCGATCGCGAAATCATTGTTAATGGCACACCCTGTTTGAGATTTCATTGAATTTAGCTCCCTTATGCGAAAAAGCACGAAAGCTAGAGAAAAACTCTGGTGAATGTCAGCGCTACTCAGATCTGACACACTGTATATGAATCGAATATATTTTATCGAATTCAGAACCAAAACACACCGAAGGAACACAAAAAACTCGTATTTGCGCGAAAAAAATCAAATTAACTTGTGAATTGAGCATCTCGTATATCACATGATCGCAAATTCATTGTAAATCGTTCACCCTGTATGACATTTTATGGAAATTAGATCCCACTCTATAATTGGTTCGCAGTGGGTGCTTTTTCCATAATAAATTCAGACAGAAAATCTCTCAGAGAAAGAATCTGGTGAAAATCAGTGCGATGTGTGTGCATTCTTCAAGGACGAAAATGAATTCGCGCGAAAATTGAGCCTGAAATGACGATTTTCGAACGCATATTTGTGGTGTTTTTCTCGCGATTCGTGAAGCGTAAGTGGTATCTAGAGATTCGAATCTCCTGTAGATTCTTATTCGTGCGCTTGGAAGTCGCTAACAATCTTCCACCGCCCATATCGAGCGAAAAAATGAAGCCCGATTTTCAAATTTGGAGCTCGCGTTCGGCTATCATCGGAATCGTAGCAGAAACTGTGACACTTGACCTCGAATTATCGAGGAAATTGCCGAACTTGGTATGAAGAATTCACGGCCTTATCTCACTACTTGGATATGAAAATTGGTACCCAGCGATCGGGAATTTCCTCAAGTTTCATTTCCTACCGCCGAAAATGCGTTTAGAGGCTCGTAGCGCCCGCACGGAGCGAAAGCATCATAGGGGTTTTTGACGTTTCTCGGTACTCATAAGTCGAAAAATTGCAGTTTTACATGCATAATTTTCGTACAGATTTCGAGGGTTCCGCGGCTGAGCTCTTAGTCACGCACAGGGACGTTCCTCGTCCAGAAAAAGCGACCTCCCCCGCCTCGCGAGACGCTCCGGCTTCGAAGGAGTACTCTCGCCCGTTTTTCGCCTTTGGGCGATTTCGCGATTTTTTTTTCGAAAATTTCGGGCGCTTTAAGAGCGCCCGGGGGTTTCGCGGTAACTTCCCTAGAAGAGGATACGCCTTTTCAATACATTTTAAGATTGCCTATCAAGAGGCCCTGCGGGCCGCTCGGAAAGCTTCGCTTTCCGGGTCCCTACCGGGACCACCTGTCAAAATTTTCTCTGGTTCACGATCTTATTACTATATTATATAGACTAGTAAGCGGGTAGATCAATAGGCCCGTAGATCCATAGGCCCGTAGATCCATAGGCCAGTAGTTCAATAGGCCAGTAGTTCAATTGGACCATGGATCAATATAGACCATAGATCAATATAGACCGCAGATCAATAGGGCCCATACATCAATGAAGCGCGCAGAAACACGAAACACGTCAAATTACCCGTTGAAAGCGAAAAAGCTAGAAAAACTGGAAAAAACACGGAGAAACGCGAAAAAAAACACGAAGGAATCCGAAGAAACACGAAAAGAAACCGAAGTTATACGAAAGAAACCGAAATTACACGAAACAACGCGAGAAAACACGAAAGAACACCAAGTAACACAAAAATCTAAAGGAACCTGAAAAACCCGAAACACAAAAGTACTTGTAAATTGCACACCCCGTATATCACCCGACCGTAAACTTATTGTAAATTGCACACCCTGTATGACATTTTATCGAAATCCGCTCCCATTCGCGAGAAAACTTGAAGGAGAATGCATATGAGACACTCAGTATACAATTGATTAGCAGTGAAAAAAAAACCAAAAGAATATCGTTGTAACTCCATCTATTCGAGTTCAGTAATTACCACGAAGGAAGTATCAAAATTATTCTATGGAGCTCCTATGTAACACCCCGTATATGTTTCGAAGATAATTTTTCCGTAAAAAACCAGAAGGAACACAAAAACTTGAAAAAACTTGAGAGCGCGCAAAAAAACAGAAGAACTTGTAAAGTGCTCACCCCGTATATCACCCGATCGCAAATTCATTGTAAATCGCACACCCTGTATGACATTTTACCGAAATTAGCTTTCACACGTGAAAAACATGATGAAAAATGCATATGGGACACCCAGTATATAATTGATTTGCAGTGGGTGCTTTCATCATAAGAAACAAACCGAAAGAATATCGTTTTAACTCTATCGTTTCAAGTTCGGTGCATTCCACGAAGAAAGAACCCGACGAAACACGGAAAAACTTGAAAGAACCCGAAGTACCACGAATGAACGAAAAATATCCAAAGGAACCGAAAAAACCCCGAAGGAGCACAAAATCACCGAAAGCGCGCAAAAAAACTCGAAGGAAAGCTTAAAACCCCGAGGGAGCACAAAAAACAGAAAGCGTGCACAAAATAATGAAAGAACTTTTAAATTGCACACCCTGTATATCAATCGATCGCGAAATCATTGTTAATGGCACACCCTGTATGGGATTTCATTGAATTAAGCTCCCTTACGCGGAAAAGCACAAAAGCTGGAGAAAAACTCTGGTGAATGTCAGCGCTACTCAGATCTGACACCCTGTATATGAATCGAATATATTTTATCGAATTAAGATCCAAAATTCCCGAAACAACACAAAAACTCGAATTTGCGCAAAAAAATCAAATTAACTTGTAAATTGCACACCCCGTATATCACCCGATCCCAAATTCATTGTGAATCGCACACCCTGTATGACATTATACCGAAATCAGCTCCCATTCGCGAGAGAACTTGAAGAAAAATGCATATGGGACACCCGTATATAATTGATTCGCAGTGGGTGCTTTCTTCATAAAAAACAAACCGAAAGAATATAGTTTATAACTCTATCGTTTCGAGTTTAATGCATTCCACCAAGAAAGTACCCGACCAAATACGAAAAAACATGATAAAACCCAAAGTAACACGAAAGAACGAAAAAATCCAAATGAACTCAAAAAACCCCGAAGGAGCACAAAATCAACGAAAGCGCGCAAAAAAACTTGAAAGAAAGCTTAAAACCCCGAGGGAGCACAAAAAACCGAAAGCGTGCAAAAAATAATGAAAGAACTTTTAAATTGCACACCCTGTATATCACCCGATCGTAAACTCATTGTAAATTGCACACCCTGTATGACATTTTATCGTAATCAGCTCCCTTACGCGGAAAAGCACGAAAGCTAGAGAAAAACTCTGGTGAATGTCAGCGCTACTCAGATCTGACACACTGTATATGAATCGAATATATTTTATAGAATTCAGAAGCAAAACACACCGAAGGAACACAAAAAACTCGAATTTGCGCGAAAAAATCAAATTAACTTGTGAATTGAGCACCTCGTATATCACATGATCGCAAATTCATTGTAAATCGCACACCCTGTATGACATTTTATCGAAATCAGATCCCACTCTCTAATTGGTTCGCAGTGGGTGCTTTTTCCATAAAAATTCAGACGGAAAATCTCTCGAAGAAAGAATCGGTGAAAATCAGTGCTTTCCATAAGCACAGCCTGTATAGCGATTTATTCGAGATAGCACAGCCTGTATAGCGATTCATCGCGATCTGTGTGCATTCTTCAAGGACGAAAATGAATTAGCGCGAAAATAGAGCCTGAAATGACGATTTTCAAACGCATATTTGAGGTGTTTTTCTTGCGATTCACGAAAAGTGGTAGGTATCTAGAGATTCGGAATCTCCTGTAGATTCTTATTGGAGTGCTTGGAAGGCCTGAAAAATCTTCGACCGCCCATATCGAGCGAAAAATTGATGCCGTATTTTCAAATTTGGAGCTCGCGTTCGGCTATCATCGGAATCGTATGAGAAATTATGACATTTTGACTCATTTCACCGTAAAAATTGCCGAATTTGGAATGAAGAATTCGCGGCCTTATCTCGCTACTTGGATATGAAAATTGGTACCCAGAGATGGGGAATTTCCTCAAGTTTCATTTTCTACCGCCGAAAATGCGTTTCGAGGCTCGTAACGCCCGCACTGATCAAAAGCATCATGGGTGATTTTGACGTTTCGCGAGGCTGGCGAAACTAAAATTGCCGTTTTACTTACGGGATTTTAGCCTAGAAATAGGGGGGCTCCGGAGTTCTAATGGGTTCTAAGGAAACCGGACGTCCTCGCTCTCGGAATATGTGGCGAGTCCGGGACGCTGGGCGTTTCGGCTTCGGAGCCTATTTCCTTTTTCTGAGGCACTTTAGGCGATTTCGCGAAAATGACGTTTTTCGCGATTTTCTTTCGAAAATTTCGGGCACTTTAAGAGCGCCCGGGGCGGGTTTCGGGGTCGCTTCTCCTAGAAGAGGATACGCCTTTTCGATTTTTTTTAAGATTCCCTCTCGAGCGGCCCTGCGGGATCTGAAAGCAACGCTTTCCGGGTCCCTAACGGGACCACCTGTCAAAATTTTCTCTGGTCCCCGATCTTATTACTTTATTATATAGACTAGTAAGCGGGTAGATCAATAGGCCCGTAGATCCATAGGCCAGTAGTTCAATAGGCCAGTAGTTCAATTGGCCCATGGATCTATATAGACCATAGATCAATATAGACCATAGATCAATAGGGCCCATACATCAATGAAGCGCGCAGAAACACGAAACACCCGTTGAAAGCGAAAAAACATGAAAGAACTGGAAAAAACACAGAGAAACGCGAAAAAACACGGAATAATCCGAAGAAACACGAAAGAATCCGGAGTTACACGAAAAAAACCGAAATTACACGAAACAACGCGAGAAAACACGAAAGAACATCAAGTAACACAAAAAATCTAAAGGAACCTGAAAAAAACCCGAAACACAAAAGTACTTGTAAATTGCACACCCCGTATATCACCCGATCGTAAACTCATTGTAAATTGCACACCCCGTATATCACCCGATCATAAACTCATTGTGAATTGCACACCCTGTATGTTATTTTATCGAAATCAGCGAGAAAATTTGAAGAAAAATGCATATGAGACACTCAGTATACAATTGATTAGCAGTGAAAAATAAAACCAAAGAATATCGTTTTAACTCCACCTATTCGAGTTCAGTAATTACCACGAAGGAAGTATCAAAATTATTCTACGGAGCTCCTATGTAACACCCCCGTATATGTTTCGAAAATAATTTTTCCGTAAAAACCCGAAGGAACACAAAAACTTGAAAAAACTCGAGAGCGCGCAAAAAACAGAAGAACTTATAAAGTGCTCACCCCGTTTATCACCCGATCGCAAATTCATTGTAAATCGCACACCCTGTATGACATTATACCGAAATCAGCTCCCATTCGCGAGAAAACTCGAAGAAAAATGCATATGGGACACCCCGTATATAATTGATTCGCAGTGGGTGCTTTCATCATAAAAACAAACCGAACGAATATCGTTTATAACTCTATCGTTTCAAGTTCAGTGCATTCCACCAAGAAAGGACCCGACCAAATACGAAAAACGCGAAAAACATGATAGAACCCAAAGTAACACGAAAGAACGAAAAAATCCAAAGGAAATCAAAAAACCCCGAAGGAGCACAAAATCAACTTAAGCGCGCAAAAACTCGAAGGAAAGATTAAAACCCCGAGGAGCACACAAAAAACCGAAAGCGTGCAAAAAATAATGAAAAACTTTTAAATTGCACGCCCTGTATATCAATCGATCGCGAAATCATTGTTAATGGCACACCCTGTATGAGATTTCATTGAATCCTCCCTTACGCGGAAAAGCATGAAAATTTGAGAAAAACTCTGGTGAATGTCAGCGCTACTCGGATCTGACACCCTGTATATGAATCGAAAATATTTTATCGAATTAAGAACCCGTAAGTCGAACAGCCGAAATAACTCGATGGAAAGTATTTGTTAATAATAGATTACGCACATGGGACACCCTGTATACAATTGAATCACATTGGGTGCTTTTTCCAATAAAAAAAAAACCAAAGTAATATCCTTTCAATTCGATCGATTCGCGATTGGTGAATTTCACAAAGATAAAATAAAAATTATTCGATAATGGTCCGAAGATGTAACAGGAACTTGGAATTTCGTGAACCGAGTAGATCCGATCGTCGATCGGAAGTTTTGCGTTTCCAACTATTTATTCTGTGATTCTATACAATTGCCTCAAGGTCTATGATTTCAAGACGATTGAATCGCGAAACCCGTTCGGGTTTCTCCGTGGGGAATTTGTGACAGAATGGAATGAAGGAATATTAGCAAATTCAAAACGTAAAATCTCGGTCTATCCGTGATTTCTGAGGCCGTTTGAACTGAATTAAAAGAAGGGTTACACTTTATGAGAGGAAAATCCTACCTGCTTGAAGGTTCTTTTGAGAATATCCGTTGTTTACATATATGAACAATATATTCATATTTCGCTTATTCGTTCATTCTTGAGAGATAACTGAAATGAATCGATACGCTTGATTGATTTATCTTTGATTCATAATCGAATAAATACCTGAGAACCTCTCTTTGAACCAATTTCGAGCTAATTTTTCAACTCCAGATCGTGTTTACAAAATATGTAGTATTGACATCCATTTTATTATTCCTTGATATTCCTGATATTATTTACTGAAAATAAAGGGAATAAATCGTTATGAGACACGAATATAATGCATAATATTACCTATAACGGTCCAATTCCACCAATTTTATACTTGAAATGATCTATTCCTCGTTCGTCGTTTGACATTTTATGAAAACTGACCGGGCTCGAACGAACATCGAAATATATCACTTAAAGATTGAAAAAATGAATTAGCGCGAAAATGGACTGAAAAAGGACGATTTTGAAACGCTTATTTGAGGTGTTTTTCTTTCGATTCGTGAATCGCAGGTGCTGTCTAGAGATTCGGAATCTCCTGTAGATTCTTATTCGAGTGCTTGGAAAACGCAAACAATCTTCAACCGCCCATATCGAGCGAAAAATTGATGCCGTATTTTCAAATTTGGAGCTCGCGTTCGGCTATCATCGGAATCGTATGATAAAATATGACACTTCTCCTCGAATTATCGAGAAAATTGCCGAATTTGGAATGAATATCCCCGGCCTTGACTCGCTACTTGGATGTGAAAATTGGTACCCAGAGATGGGAAATTTCACGTAGATTTGTTTTCTACCGATCGCGGGGCGATTTATATCGTTTTCGACCGGCACGGAGGGAAAACGTAGGTGTGGTTTTTGACGTTTCAGGAAGTCGCGAGTCTAAAATTGCCGTTTTATATGCATAATTTTCGTATAGATTTCGAGGGCTCCGCGGCTGAGCTCGTAGCCACGCATGGGGACGTTCCTCGTCCAGAAAAAGCGACCCCCCCCCTCCCCGCGAGATGCTCCGGCTTCATAGGAGTACTTTCGCCCGTTTTTCGCCTTTGGGCGATTTCGCGAAAATGGCCGATTTCGCGATTTTCGTTTGAAAATTTCGGGCACTTTGAGAGCGCCCGGGGGGGGCTTCGGGGTCGCTTCTCCTAGAAGAGGATACGCCTTTTCGATCTGTTTTAAGATTCCTCTCGAGCGGCCCTGCGGGTCGCTCGAAAGTTGCGCTTTCCGGGTCCCTGACGGGACCCGTTTCGATTTTTCTCTGGTCCCCGATCTTATTACTTTATTATATAGACTAGTAAGCGGGTGGATCAATAGGCCCATGGATCAATATAGACCATAGATCATAATGGACCATAGATCAATATAGACCATAGATCAATATAGACCATTGATAAATATAAACCATAGATCAATATAGACCAAAGATCAATAGGGCCCATACATCAATGAAGCGCGCAGAAACACGAAACACGTCAAAATACCAGTTGAAAGCGAAAAAACTTGAAAGAACTGGAAAACACGAAGAAACTCGAAAAAACACGAAAGAATCCGGAGAAACACGGAAGAAACCGAAGTTACACGAAAGAAACCGAAATTACATGAAACAACGCGAGAAAACACGAAAGAACCCCAAGTAACACAAAAAATCCAGAGGAACCTGAAAAAACCCGAAAGAATACATATAACTTGAAAGCGCTACTGAGTCACGCGAAACACCCCAGAGAAATAAAAAAAAACAAAAAAGCACGCAAAGAAACAAAAGTACTTATAAATTGCACACCCCTTATATCACCCGATCGTAAACTCTTTGTAAATTGCACACCCTGTATGACAGTGTGTAAAGTGCTCACCCAGTATATCACCCGATCGCAAATTCATTGTAAGTCGCACACCCTGTATGACATTTTATCGTAATAAGATCCCATACGCGAAAAACCATGAAGAAAATGCATTTGGGACACCCACTATATAATCTATTCGCAGTGGGTGCTTTTTCCCTAAGAAATTCAGACGGAAAATCTCTCGAAGAAAGACTCTGGTGAAAGTCAGTGCTTCCAAAGTGCACAGCACGTATATCAATCGATCGCAATCGGTGCATTCCACAAAGGCAGTATAAGCATTATTCGATAAAGCTCCTATGTAACACCCTGTATATGAATCGAAAATAATTTTTCCATAAAAAATAAACCCAAAGAATATCGTTTCAACTCCATCAATTTCACAAAGGTAAAATAAAAATTATTCGAAAAAGGTCTGAACGTGTATTCATGAACAGAGTGCATAGCCGTTTTTTCCTGAATAAACTAAGTGTGTCGGATTTTAACATAGAGTATCATAAGTTGGGTCGTAGTTCGGAGAGGGCAATGAATTCGCGCGAGAACCGACTGAAAAATGACGATTTTGAAACGCTTATTTGAGCTGTTTTTCTTGCGATTCGTGAACCGCGGTTGGTGTCTAGAGATTCGTTATCTCTTGTAGATTCTTATTCGAGTGCTTGGAAAACGCAAAAAATTTTTTTTTATTTACAAAATTACAGATGTTGCATCAACCATTCAGGTTATTAGCAACAACGGTTGTATACTATATAAAGTTAAACAATTTGGTGTTCTTAAGATACTGTATTATATTTGGTGATTGATCTACGCTCAACATATCTGCCAATGATGTACTTGATAAAAGAAGTCTCTGGTTCGAGTATTTTGGGCATTCTGTTAACACATGTTTGACGGTAATATTAGTTTGGCATAGTTCACATCTTGGGGGTGGTTCACGCTTAAGAAGATATCCATGTGTTAGGTTTGTATGGCCGAGACGAAGTCGAGTCACTTTAATTTGGCACTGCCGATTGGATGGGTAACATTGCCATTTCTGGTAGGTTGGTTTTATATCGCGTAGTTTTGAATTGCATTGAGTCCACTCCGATTGCCACAAGGTTGTCATTGTGCGCTGGATGTAGCTCTTCACGTCGGCACTGACTAGCTTATTTAAGACTAAATTTGAGTTGTCGTAGGTTGCTTTGCGTGCGCAACTGTCTGCTTTTTCATTACCTAAGATACCTATATGTGATGGAAGCCAAAAAAAAATCATTTCTCTGCCATTTTGATAGCCAATGAAGAGTTGTTTTCTTATGTCTTGAGCTGTCCGGTGCTTGCTATATAACTGCTTCAGTAAAAATATTGAGCTAAGCGAATCGGTGAATATTATAAATTTTTTCTTTGTTTGGCTGAGGTGGTTGGTGTATTTTGTTGCTTCATATATACCGTACAACTCGGCAGATAAAATGCTGGTGTCTTCATGTAGTCTAAAAGAAAACTCTTGCTCCCGTGTGATCATCGCAGCTCCCGTTCCGGTTGATGTTTTTGAGGCGTGTGTATAGATGTGATGGTAATCTTGGTAGTTTTCAAGTAATTCATAAAGTTTAGCCTTGATAATATGTGGACTGGTATTGAGCTTGTTGTATCTTGTTAAAGTTGTGACGGTTCTTATTGGTGGTTTTAGCCAAGGTTCTGTATCATAAGAGATTGGGAGTATCTCTGGAGATTTTATTCCTAGGTAGCTCCGATATGATGCCAATCTTGCGTAGAGAGGTTTAGTTATTCTGGGTCTATTGGTGAAGTGATCCATTGGGCTTTTGTCAGTGTAAAGGCGTGCTGGGTTGGAATAGTTGTTTGAGACTGAGGTGGAGTAAGTTAGACTTAGTAACATTCTTCTGGAGGCTAAGCTACTTTCTCCTAATTCCCATTGTAGGCTGTTGATGGGTGTTGTTCTGTAAGCTCAAGGATGATCCGGAAAGCGGAGTTCTGAATAGTTTCCAATGGTTTCAGTGTGGAATCACTCGCGGAGTTGTATGCTATGCAGCCATAGTCGATTCGGGATCTTATGAGGTTCTTATACATAAGTAGTAGAGTTGGGCCGTCTGCTCCCAGTTTTTATTCGATGCTACTTTCAGAATATTTAGCCTCTTCTGGCAGTCGAGGGTAAGCTTATTCATGTGTTCTCTCAGTTTAATTTCTTGTCCATGTGTATTCTGAGAAATTTGGTAGAGGGTAGACATCGTAGTTGGTGACCTTGAATTGTTAATTCTGGTGTGAAGTTTAAATCATCTTTGGAAAATACCATAGAATGAGTTTTTGAGCTGGAGAACGTGAAACCGGTTTGATTGGTCCAAGTTTCGAGTTGATTAAGGAAAGTTTGAAGGATGTTCTGCATGTTCTTGAGATTTCTTCCTTTGATGAATACAACTAAGTCGTCTACGTATAGAAGAGCTTTGAGGGGAGGTCTCATGTTCCTCAGGATGTCGTTGACCGCTATTAGAAACAGTGTGGTACTGATTACTGATCCCTGAGTGGTACCGTTTTCCTGGTTTTTGCTGCTAGATGTCACTCCGTTCACTTTCACGGTAAATGTTCTGTTATTAAGGAAATTTTTTATGAATGCGAGACAGTTGCCTTGAATATTCCAAGAATGCAGTGTTTTCAGAATTCTGTGTCGCCAAGCTCTGTCAAAGGCTCTGGTGATGTCGAAAAAGATGGCTATGCATATAAGTTTCTGAGAAAAGGCCTCATGTATAAAGCTCTCTATTTCAATTATGTTGTCTATTGTGGATCTATGCTGTCGGAAGCCGCTTTGTTCGGGAATCAGTAGTTGATTTTTCTCAAGTGTCCATGTGAGCCTTTTGTTGACAATTTTTTCAAGTAGTTTGCACATTGTGCAAGTTAGAGATATATTTTTTTGGTTTATTTGATTTCAGGACTGGAATTATTATTGCTTTACGCCATTCATCCGGGAATACATGTTCTGACCAAATCTTCTGAATAAACTAAGTGTGTCGGATTCTAACATAGAGTATCATAAACTGGATCGGACCTCGGAGGGGGCAAGGAATTCGCGCGAAAATCGAGTGAGTGGTCACTAGAGATCCGGAATCTCCTGTAGATTTTTATTCGAGCACTTGGAAGGCGCAAAGAATCTTCCACCACCGATATCGAGCGGAATATCGATGCCAGATTTCCAAAATTGGAGCTCGCATTCGGCCATCATCGGAATCGTATCAGAAACTGTGAAATTTTTCCGCGATTCACCGTGAAAATTTCCGAATTTGGAATGAAGAATTCGCGGCCTTATCTCGCTACTTGGATATGAAGATTGGTACCCAGAGATGGCAAATTTCACGTAGATTCGTTTTTTCCCAAACGCGGAGCGATTTATATCGTTTTCGACCGGCACGAAGGAAATCCTAGGTGCGGTTTTTGACGTTTCGGAGAAGTCATGAGCCTTAAAATTGTCGTTTTATATGCATAATTTTCGTATTGGTTCCGGGGGGCTCCGTGGCCCGTACAGGTACTACATTATGGAAAATGTCTTTTACCCGAAAAAGCGACCAATCTCGGCCAGCGAGTCTGCCCCGTTCGTTCGTGAGATCTTCCCCTTGGGGACACTTTTGACGATTTCGACGAAAACGCCGATTTTGCGATTTTCGTTTGAAAATTTCGGGCGCTTTAAGAGCGCCCGGGGGGGTCTCGAGGTCACTTCTCCTAGAGGAGGATACGCCTTTATGTTTTTTCTAAGATTGCCTCTCGAACGTCCCTGCGGGGCCGCGGTCCCTCCCGGGACCCACTAGTCATAATTTTTCTGGTTCACGATCTTATTACTTTATTATATAGAATATTCCATATCAAAGAAACTCCGAAATATCATAAGCAATACTCGAAAAAATGCTGATAAAAATTGCTGTCATGATTATGCAATACATGTGGAACAATCTGAATATGAACCGATGATATTTTATTATAATAATGTTCCGTACGTAGAAAATATGGCCGAATTAAAATAGAGCATGAAAAATACTGATGAAGAAAGCAGTTGGGACTAAGTATTATTCATGGAACATCCTGTATATGAATCTATAACATTTTATTGAAATTATGTACCTTAAGCAGAAAACTTCAAGAAATTGCAGAAAATTCTCGAAAATATGCTGATTGAAGTGGCTGCTATGATTTTGCAACACGTATGTCTCACCGATTATATAAACCGATACCATTCCATTGAAATAAAGACTTATCAATATTTTGTGATTCATGTAACTCAAGAACCACTGAACTGTTTATGAAGATATTTCTACATGTGGACTTGATGAATCACAGAAAAGATTCATTTGAAGGTTGGAACTCGAATTCTGAAATGGTTTCTGAGATACCGTGGGGTGACCTAATAAGGAGGGGTCGGGGGATGTTTACCGTGGTGACCAAAAATGTTTCAATTTGAATTTTCTTCATGTTTTTGTCAATTTTTTTTACTTGAAATCACTGCATCTACCGTTTTGACTGGATTCAGTTATCTCGAAAACCGCTGAACCGATATCGAGGATGTTCATTTCTGTGTTCCTCATTGCAAAACCACTCCGAACAATCTTGAAACAAAATTCTCAACGGGATAGGTCAAATTTTCGATTTGGTCTTTCGAGTCAGATTTTCACATCGGAAATTGTATTTGACCATGCTGATCGAATGAGCCTCTGGAAAATTTTCCACAGCTTTGATGATTATTAAGTTACTCCCTATTTTATGAGAATAGACTCATTAAAATTTTGTGGCTCTTATAACTCAACCGATTTGAAGAAATTTTTCACCTGTATACTTGAATTATAGGAAGGGATTATTTGGTAGTAAGATCTCGAAATCTGAAATGGTTTCTGAGATACTTAAGATCGATTTGATTCACTCAGAAACCACTGAACCGATTTCAAAAAAATTAAATTAATTTTTCTCAATTCTAGCAAAAACCGGAAAATCTGTCAAAAGATCCCTCAACTTCAAAATCATTTCCGAGATACAGAGGGGGTGACTCTGTGAGGAGGGGTGGGGGTGGCATCCATGGTAACTAAAAAGTCTTGTGTTTCAATCATAAACACAAATATATATGTATCGCGGTCCTCCTAGCCGAATAAAAATGTGCCCACTACCCCAATTGATGTGACAGATTTTGTGGCTCGCATAACTCAATAACCACTCAACCGATTCGGAAATTTTTTTTTTGAATGGACTTGATAAATCACAGGAGGAATTCATTTGGAGTTCAGAACTTGAAATCTGTGATGGTTTCTGAGATACCATGGGGTGACCTCATAAGGAGGAGTGGAGGGTGGTAACCATGGTAACTAAAAAGTCTTATATTTCAATTATAAACACAAATATATATGTGTCGCGGTCCTCCTAGCTGAATAAAAATGTGCCCACTACCCCAATTGATGGGATAGATTTTGTGGCTCGCATAACTCAATAACCACTAAACCGATTCGAAAAATTTTTTTTTAAATGGACTTGATAAATCACAGGAGAAGTTCGTTTGGAAATGAGAACTTGAAATCTGAAATCGTTTTTGAGATACCATTTGGTGACCTCATAAGGAGGGGTGGGGGGTGGTAACTATGGTAACTAAAAAGTCTTATATTTCAATTATAAATATAAATAGGTCGCGGTCTTTCAAGCCTAATAAAGTTGTGCTCACATCCCCGATTAATGGGATAGATTTTGTGGCTCGCATAACTCAGGAACCACTGAACCGATTTGAAAAATCTTTTCTTTTGCAGACTTGATAAATCACAGAAGGAATTCATTTGAAGATTAGAACTCGAAATCTGAAATGGTTTCTGACATATCATGGGGTGACCTCATAAGGAGGGGTGAGGGGTGGTAACTATGGTAACTAAAAAGTCTTATATTTCAATTATAAACACAAATATAAATAGGTCGCGGTCTTTCAAGCCTAATAAAGTTGTGCTCACATCCCCGATTAATGGGATAGATTTTGTGGCTCGCATAACTCAGGAACCACTGAACCGATTTGAAAAATCTTTTCTTTTGCAGACTTGATAAATTACAAAAGGAATTCATTTGAAGGTTAGAACTCAAAATCTGAAATGGTTTTTGAGATACTATGGGGTGATCTCATAAGGAGGGGTGGGGGTGGTAACTATGGTAACTAAAAAGTCTTATATTTCAATTATAAACACAAATATAAATAGGTCGCGGTCTTTCAAGCCTAATAAAGTTGTGCTCACATCCCCGATTAATGGGATAGATTTTGTGGCTCGCATAACTCAGGAACCACTGAACCGATTTGAAAAATCTTTTCTTTTGCAGACTTAATAAATTACAGAAGGAATTCATTTGAAGGTTAGAACTCGGAATCTGAAATGGTTTCTGAGATACTATGGGGTGACCTTATAAGGAGGGGTGGGGTCTAAAAGAGATCCTCTGGCAGGACGCAGCGGTCGCTTACGGGCTGGCACCCTCTATGGGCGATGGCCCCGTTTGTCAAGATGGACTTGAACGCGCACTGCGAACCCGCAGATGATGGATCACTTCTGAGACACCACATCTCCCGGCGACCAGGTTACGATCGCGGGATTCAGTGCTGGGCTTTTCCCTGTTCGCTCGCCGCTACAAGAGGAATCTAGTTATTTCTTTTCACCTCCGCTTAAGCGTATGTAATTCAGCGGAGTAGGTGATTCCTGAGACATGAGAGTCAGATATAGGTTCGTCGTACGGACCTAAGCGCCGGAAGAAGGGGCTATAACGTAATCAGATTGGAGCGATCGGAGAGAGCACTCGGAGGAGAGCTCTGCCGCAGCTTCCAGGCGTGTCAGCATCGAAACGCCATTTACCTGCGGGCTGACGCGACGTCCGCTCTAAGCTCACGCAAGCTGAGTCTCGCATAAGGCGCCCTCGACGCGATGCACGAAGAAGACGACGATTACCAGGCCTCTCGTTTGCACTTTGCCGAGAACGTACGGGGATGCGCGCTTATTATGGCAAGCTTCGGCTTCAGCACGAACCGGCGTACGTAGCGATCGGACGTCGTTCGAAGAGAATCCTACTCGGACACGACGATCGCGGCCACAACCGACGAGAGCGATGCTGAAGTATGCTGCCAACGTACCGCACGACGCACCACTGTCGTGGTGCCATAGCAATTCAAGACGGCGCGGAACAACAAGACAATCGCAGAGCCCGTAATACGCCACGGGGGGGCGTCGCGTCAGAAGCGACGTCTCGGGTCTCATCAAACAAAAAACGTCCCAACTCGCCGTAGTCGACCACGGCCTCCACGCATATGCGCGACGTTAGAACGTGATCATGTACAACAGATCGACCATTACGCCTACGGCTTGAAGAAGACACGCGTTAGCTGCGTTACGAGGAGCGCGCTCCACGTATCCAGTGGTGGCGTGAATCCACGATTAATGTCGTCGATCTCACCGTCCCTATCGTCGACGCCTGGGCGTACGTGGCGCTCCAGGCAGTCTGCACCTTTAAATGGAACCGACCCTCAGTCAGGGTGGTCCGAGACAAGAATCCGAGGGACCGCCGTAATGCGTTCGAAATGTCTGCGATGCGCCTCATCGCCTGCAGTTCGCGCTGATGACGCGCAATTGGCAGCGTTCTTCATCGACCACACGAAAGCCAAGTGATCCACCGTTCAGGGGTAATCTGTAAGTTCGACCTCTTTCCGGTTTGAACGTCCGTCTGCACCTACCTTCTTGTGCGCTGACTGGCGGCGTTCACTAGAATCAGACGTACACAGAAACATACGATGAGCACCATCCCCTGTGCTCCAAGCGTTGTTGTCCAACAATCCGCAGCCGCGGCGACGCACTCACGATCGAGAGAGTCGTCGATATCTCTGGCACTCTTAATCGTCCCGAATACACATCCATTCATTAGTTCATTCATTAAATTCATTTATGCGGTTATCCATTCATATTATTTTGCAACAGTTATAATATTCATGCCAGACTTTATATATATGCTCATATATATATATATTTTATTTATTTCAATATTCAGGACGGCCCTATTTTACAGAGGCCGATCGTTCATTAAGAAGCATGATTCGGGAGAGAGAGAGTAGCCGGAGCCGACTACGAAGCCACGATCGCAGCGCTCGCACGCTCGCGTGTCTTTGTGGTCACTTCACGCAGGCTTGGGAACGACTGCAACTCGTAAATTCCTTGCCGCTCTTATCAGTTACTTGCGGTTAATACGTAGGACATTCCGAGACCGAAGTCTGCAGCAATCCCCGCTTATAGTGCTCATATTCGCCGGCGCTAATAATGCCGGCAGGGCGTCGCGACTGATCGACGTCTCTCAGTCCGTTGAGGAATGGTCACTAGGACCTTCCGTCTCCGCGTCAGCACATAAGAGCCTGAAGGCTAGAACGGAACGGAGACGATCGTTTCACGGGCGAAATCTTTAAAACCTTCGGAACGGTTTCCGTTCCGCGGACACCACTAGACATGCGACCTTTGTAACTGGCGGTTCCCGTTGACGGTGCCTCGAATACGGGACACGGGCTACATTGCGCCGTAAAGAGAGAGAGACCGATCCGAACAGCCGCCTCACACCGGAAAAACGTATCTCCATGCCCGCGGACCTCTCGGATCCGTTGACGGTGCCTTATGTCAGAGGCCGTTCGGTCGTCATCAGCGCATAATTACCGGGCCACGTCCGCCAGTATGTCGCCAAAAATTCTTCGCCGTGCCGCGGGGCATGTACGTTCGATGCACGTATTACCGGCAGTCACTTGTTATTGGTACCTCGAATTCGGGGCGGGCTACATCGCGCCGTAAGAGGAACCGATCCGAGCAGCACGCCACACCAAACATGTCTCCGTGCCGCGGACCCTCAGATCCGTTGACGGTGCCTTATGTCGGGAGGCTGTCTGGTCGTCATCAGCGTAGTTACGGGTGACATCCACCAATGTCGTCGAAAGTGCTTCTCCGTGTCATGAGGATTATTGTATACGATCTGATGCACGTATAACTAGCGGTTCCCGTTGA
Source organism: Micraspis discolor (assembly GCA_030674115.1). Classification (NCBI taxonomy): domain Eukaryota; kingdom Metazoa; phylum Arthropoda; class Insecta; order Coleoptera; family Coccinellidae; genus Micraspis; species Micraspis discolor. The sequence continues at coordinate 36,042 of JARTUT010001065.1, forward strand.
CGGTGCCTCGAAAATCCAGACCTGAGCACCGGCATCGCGCCGTAAAAGGAGACCGATCCGGAACAGTTGCCTTACACCGACATGTCTTCCGTGCCGCGGACCCTCTCGGACCCGCCGGACGGTGCCTTATGTCGGGGGCCGTTCGGTCGTCACTGGGCGTAGTTACGGGCGACGTCCACTAATGTCGTCGCTATTCTTCGCCAGGCCGCGAGAACACGTATACGATCGATGCGTATAGCCGGCGGTCCCCGTTGACGGTACCTCGAATTCGAGACACGGGCTACATCGCGCCGTAAAGAGGAGACCGATCCGAACAGCCGCCTTACACCGACATGTCTCCGTGCCGCGGACCCCTCGGATCCGTTGACGGTGCCTTATGTCGGGGGCCGTTCGGTCGTCATCAGCGTAGTT
>JARTUT010002370.1:0-36331 GCA_030674115.1 Micraspis discolor
AAATACTCCCCTGCGCTTAATATGCTGAGTGTTCTCTAGAAAGGGTTCCCTCATTATGGTGGAAAAAAAATGAAAAACTTATTGAATTATTCTTATATATATATATATTATATTATTGTTATGTCTATTTATAAAATTGAAAATCATATAGATACACACTCAACTATTTATCTAAAAAATTCAAAAGAATATTCAACTAAAAAATCTTATTGAAAATAGTGATCTTGTTGAAAATAGTGATTTTGTTGAGAATAGTGATCTTGTTGAAAATAGTGATTTTGTTGTAAATAGTGATCTTGTTGATAATAGTGATTTCGTTGAAAATAGTGATTTTGTTGTAAATAGTGATCTTGTTGAAAATAGTGATCTTGTTGTAAATAGTGATCTTGTTGAAAATAGTGATCTTGTTGAAAATAGTGATCTCTTGGAAAATAGTGATACCATTGAAAATAGTGATTTTTGTTGAAAATAGTGATCTTGTTGAGAAATAGTGATCTCTTTGAAAATAGTGAATTTGTTGAAAATATTGATTTTGTTGAAAATAATGATTCTGTTGAAAATAGTGATCTTGTTGAAAATAGTGATCTCTTGGAAAATAGTGATACCATTGAAAATAGTGATTTTGTTGAAAATAGTGATCTTGTTGAAAATAGTGATCTTTTTGAAAATAGTGAATTTGCTGAAAATAGTGATCTAGTTGAGAATAGTGATCTTGTTGAAAATAGTAATCTTGTTGGAATTAGTGATCTTGTTGAAAATAGTGATCTTGTTGGAAATAGTGATTTTGTTGAGAATAGTGATCTTGTTGAAAATAGTAATCTTGTTGGAAATTGTGATCTTGTCGAAAATAGTGATCTTGTTGAAAATAGTGATTTCTTTGAAAACGTCTACGATCACGCCCCTCTCTCGATCTCGAGGCATCCTTACGACATTGGTAGAGGGCGGGCGGTGGACGTCGCTGCCTGAAATCATGCCGCCTGAAGGGCGGTCGTCTGGTGTCGTCTTGGCGACCTAGAACACTTTGAAAATTATCAATTTTCAAAAAGTCAAGTGACAGAAGTCATGAATGAAAAATGAACGATGTTGATTATACTCATCTGTGATATGATGATCTTCTGGCAGATCTATAGATGGAGCACTTATGGAATCAGGTGTTATTTTCATAAATGCTGCTTCTTTGATTTTTCTTCTTGCAAGTTTTTTCTTCTTTTGATATTTTTGATGCTTCATCCCATTTTATACGATGATTCTCATCTACAGCATGTTGGACCAACCTGGATTTGTCGCTGTCTAGTACTCGTAGAAGCTTCTGATGATCTTTTATTCGTACATTCAGAGGGCGTTTAGATTTCTCCGATGTAGATCTTCACTCGCAAGGTAATTCATATATGCAGTTCTTTGTCCTTTGTGTCTTATTATTAGGCTTAACTTTTTGTAAGTTTAGCTCTGATAGTGTCTTGAGTTTGAATGCAGTCGTTATGTTGTAACTATTTCCAATTCTTCTCATTTTCTCCGACAAACCTTTTACATAAGGAATAAAATAAATAAATCAGACCATTAAAACCGTAATTTCTTATGTAAAAAGGTTTGTCGGAGAAAATGAGAAGAATTGGAAATAGATACAACATAACGACTGCATTCAAAACTCAAGACATATCAGAGCTAAACTTACAAAAGTTAAACTAATAATGAGACACAAAGGACAAGAACTGCATATATGAATTACCTTGCAGTGTGGGAAGATCTTGCATCGAAGAAACTAAACGCCCTCTGAATGTACGCATAAAGAACATCAGAAGCTTCTACGAGTACTAGACAGCGACAAATCCAGGTTGAGTGCAACATGCTGTATGGATGAATCATCGTATAAAAGTGGGATGAAGCATCAATAATATCAGCAAGAAAACTTGCAGAAGAAAAATCAAAGAAGCAGCATTTATGAAATAACACCTGATTCCATAAAGTGCTCCATTTATAGATCTGCCGGAAGTTTGAACGCCGATAGTTCGATCCATCTTAAAGATCATCATATCACGAGATGAGTATATAACATCGTTCAATTTTCTTTCATGACTTCTGTCAATTGACACTTTGAAAATTGATATTTTTTAAAAGGTTTCTTACTTTTCTCCTTGATAAAGATAGAAGATGTCTATCGAAACGTCGTAAAACATTACATCCACAATAGATGATGGTAATAGCCCAAACAATCATTCAAGCATTGTTTCAAATTCCATTCCTACATTGATCAGTGATTTTAAGCGAGTGTTGACAGCCAATAAAGGGCTAAGGTCATCATGTTTCTGTACATGAGCCCATTTATGGTATTCGGTTTTCCACTAACCTACTTTGAAGCCTGTTAAATTTGGTAAATCGCTGACGTCCTGTGTCCCAGGTAGGTGAAAACGACGCTGGCATCCACAGAGGCGTCGCTTGGCGGGACACGGTTTCGGTAGAGCAGGCGCGTTACCGTCTATCCTCAGGTAGCGATCAAGGGAAATCCTGGTAGCCTGGCCGGGCATCAGAATATTCGCGCAGTTTCAATTGGTTGCCTGCTTCAACATCGGCCGCCGCTACAGGTTTCAACCCGTTTCGAAGACAATCGCAACAGGTAGCCCGCCCGACCTCGCGTATACTCGCTTTCGCGGTTACTCGTCTATACTTCTAATTCTACTTGATTGAGTTATAGATTGTGGCGCTCGGTTTGGATTTCATCTATTTTCGACGCACCTGAAGTTTTCGAACTCTCTTTTTCTGTACACAGGGTGCGTGTCTGAATTTGTCTGCAGAACGGTGAGTTTGAAACTTAGTTGAACATATTCTTTATTGAGTAGTCTGAAACCTTCAGTTTTCAATTCTTAAGCGCTTGTTTTAAATAATCGTGTAAAATATCATTTGGCCTATATTTCGTCAATTTTCGAACATCAGGCTGAAAATGATCTGAAACGATAAGAATTTCTCATCTTGATGAAAATCATTTGTCCAACTGGAATATGCCCAGGTGGTCGTATATGCTACAAATTATGAAAGAGATGAGCTAGAACTTTCATACCTATTCACATAATAGATTAATTGTCTGAATATCTGGGTCATTCGGTCGAATCCGTTCAATAGTTCGGAAGTTATTCACAAGAATAAGGAGTTTGGTTTTTGAATAGCTCCTGGAAAAATGTGAAAAGTGCTGACGTGAGCAAGAGGACCCATTTGAAAATGTTTTGACTAATATCGAACTGAATGAAAATTGATCTACTCGATGTGCGGCCCGTGAAACCAATCCATGCAGGAAGTTCAGTGAGACAAATTTGGACAAACACGAGATCCATGACTGAATTTGAAAACGTTCACCCTTCAGAACTAGGTGACTACATAAAAAGAATGTTGGACAAACTTGAAAATAATGAAATTTTTTGAATATGATAATTTGGACAGATGAGGCCAAATTCAGTAATGAAGGTTTATTCAATAGAAAAATTCACCACATTTGGAAAAGTGAAAAACCTCATGAAAAAAGAGAAGGCCCCAGAAAAAATTTGATTTCAGTTTCAATATTGATTGAATTTTAATTAACCACGCATCATAACAAACATTCAGAAATATTAAAACTAAGTCAAATTCTATTATCTCCCTAAGTTTGTGAACCAGGTTGAATTGGTGTATGAAATTAAGATGTGAAAAATCTAGGAGACTGGGTTCGAGAAGTTTTTACAACTCATATGTGCTTAACTTGAAGTATTCCTATGTTAGAATAGATATAATTTGATGAACCCTGAAAGTCTGAAGCTATAAAGAACCAGCTCTTCATAAAGATAAGTCAATTTAACAGGTCCTCACAGAAAATACATTACCTATTTTAACGGTCATCATGAAAATATACTGAAGTACCTATGTGAGTGATGGAAAACTTTTCTCTATTTATTATGGAATATTACTCTGGATTTTGACAATTTAGATGTTGTAGTGAATGTAAGACAAAATTGTTCAGTGCTTAATTTAATCTATAGTGTTTAGTGGTGGAACCATAGACTAGAGAGATTTCCCCAACCTTTTGTAGAAATATTTAATAAAGACATGAAATATGGCAACATTGAACAAATCTAATTATTGAATCATTTCAGCACAGAGTTGGATTTAGGAAAATCAGAAAATTTGGACAAAATTACATCGATTCAATTCCTTTCAATTTCAACTATCTCATGAATGGTGCAATTTAGGAGAAAAAGATGAAGAATGATTTTATCTGCAAAAAGACTAATGATTCCAGGAAGTACAAGATACGGACGATATTTGTATTTCATGCAATTTAACCAATCTGTAGAGTAGTAGTGAGAAACCCACAAGAAATAGAATAAATCTATAAATATGGACGAGCGTTATGAAAAACCTTCTACAAGAGATGATTTCAATTGATATAGTCGTTTGAATATTACAGGTGAAAATGCAGACTCACCCTGTATTAAATCAAATTTTCCTTCTATTTCCACGGTTATATAAAGATCAGCTCTGAACTCAGAAATCCGTTTCTACGCTCCAGTGTCTCCCCAAACATTGAAAACGGGAATCTTGCCGTCATTTCTTTATCGTTCACCCAAATGAAGCAGAAAGCATGACGAGGCAACAGTATTTTACTGAGGGATGTTATAAGAATATAAAGTGGGGGAAATGAGGAAATCTGTAACGCCGGTTTAATGGGAAATCAATTTCGAGGGTTTGAATTTCGTAGATCACCCTGATCTGATTTGAACTATCCTTTATTGATGATATTGCTTTGTTTTCGATATATGATTTATATTTCCAGCCCATGCTATAGAAAAATTGAAATTTATCATTAAAAATAGCATTATCATGTTTCAAAATATTTTCCATGGTAATTATTATACTTTACAAGCCTTGAGTGCAGCTGTGGAAGCATTCTTCCATTTTTCTCCAGGTTTTTTCAATAGTTATTCCGCAGTTTATTAGTATGATTACACAGAACTTTTGAGCTGATTTTAACTATATTTTCATTGCCGAATCTAAATATGATAGCAGTTTTTCTGTATCAGCTCTAGATTTTTAGATAAATTCACTTATCTATCAATGCTTTTTCCTATTTGATACTTTCAAGTATGAGTGTTGTACAATTTATACAAGTGATAGATTCTTGTATATTTTCCTTATTGTCAGTCTTCATTTGTAACAAATTGAATTTAAAATAATAATATTTATTATAATTATTATTTTAATTCATTTATTACAAATAGAAGACTAACAATATGAGATATATAACTGATTGGTTGACAAACTGTTAACAAGTGGGATTTAATCCTATTAAGTGGACCGCCTCGGTGGTCCAGTCGGCTAGACAGTCGACTGGAGTTCCGTAGGTGGGGAGTTCTGAGTCCCCCTGAAGTCATGGTTGTTGTGTTCGTCCAACGCCCAGTTCACAAAAACAGAATTAATAATACTACGTAGAGACTGTGCACATAGCAGTTGTTGGCACATTAAAGAGAAGGAAAAAAAAAATCCTATTAAGTGTCATCCAGTTAGTTCCATAGAAATCCGATATACGGAGCTGTCCAGTCTGAAGTGAACTTCAACTGCAGTTGAGAGTTGAGGTTAGTTTGTGAATTCCCGCGGTGCAGATAGATAGAACTTTGCGTCATATGAAATTTCTCTTTAGTACCGCGTTGTTGAGAAGTAAATCTAAAAAGTAGACTGTTAATGTGAATTGTTGTATTTATGTTGTTGAATAGAAATGAGTTCAAGTAGAAGAAGCTGTGTACATCATCCTGATATGATATGCGGAGAATACACGTTCTTGGAAAACAGAAAAACTATTAGTGACTTTGTGAAGAGGGCTTATCTTGGATATTTTGGTGTTAAGCTTGGTGATCAGGATAAAACCTTTTTGTGTGCTTCTTCTGAATAGGACAAACTCATCTGAAAGTTGAACCCAATTGATTGAGGCTAGATATTCGAAAATTACAGATAATCCGGCCGAAAGCTGTTCTATTAGTTTCCAAAACTAGAACAAAGTTCTAAAAAGAAACTCCTATATCTTTTCGTGGGTTTGATCTTCGAAAGTTAAGTTTTAGAATATGCAATATATCATCAACCTTTATGAACTAGTTTTAACTATTTTTTTTGTTAAAATCCTCAAATGTGACCACGGATTCATCAGAAGGAATTCAAATTCTATTGATTGAGACCGTCTTCGGCTTAATATTCGTAAATTACAGATGATGGCACGCTGTAGACTACCAGGAGAGTCTGATGGTTGAAGAATAAACATTTATCAAGGCTCAATTTGGATTCTTCTTGACATTTCAACCCTCATTTCTCCTGACCTTAAGTATGACAGATGAGCCGGAAAGCTTGTGATCCTTCGTGCCTCACTTTTGACTCTGTTTTAGATGCATCGGATTGTTAATTGGCCGTTCCTCACAATTCTTTAAGTGCAAACATCCACAGCACGATTTTTGTTTATACGTATCACTCTTTCGAACTAATCTTGTGTGTTGCCTTTCCATCTCCGGTTAATATTTGCAAATACAATAACTAAAACAAATTACAATTCCAAGAAATAGGATATCTTTGGACAGCTATAAGGAAATCATACCATTTGGTCCAAGTTGAAGTAAACATAATTGTCAGGATTGAATCGGGTGATTCAACCAGAACTTTACACCTCAATTTTGCAACTTTGAAATGCAAATGTGGAAAATCTTTCGGACTTTTCCATTTCTTAATCAGAAGAACAATCTTTCAGATTTTTTGTCATACGTTCTCGGACTCAGTAATAAAATACATGTGCTCTCAAAATCGTTTTCTTATAATATAAAATTGGTTTCATACAATATCACAACTTGCAGTGCATTGTTCTCGGTATTGAAAGATGTGAAACTCCGTGTTGAATCGGAGTTAATTGGTTTATAATATCCTTGATCGAAAAGTTATACTGGCCAAAGTAAACAATTTTCAAAATAGAAGAAGTCAGCACAGAGGCGGATTTACAAATTTGCCGCTAGTAGGCCATTCAATTTTTGCCACCCCTACTGACTTTTGAAATTCAATATGTTAGTTTAATCCCGTTATTAGTATGATTGTGAACTTAATGATATTTCTGTCAGTTACTAGATTATTTTCGCTACCCGCTATATACTGAAGAGTTTAATGTTGACCTAACAAGTTTATTTGATAGGCAAAACAAAAAACCCCGATTTTAAAGCGTAAAACCTCGGTAACTTTTAAACGGCTCAATCGATTTTCATCAAACATGACTAAGAACACTCTCCGATAAAAAAATACCTCCCTGCGGTCGGGCCATAAACTTTACCTTCAGGATTAAATGTACTACTTCAGTCCCGCGGTATATAATATACTATCTCTCTCTAATTTTGACTTGTCCTATAGATGTAACAATGTGTCTCACAAGATGAATAAGCTACTATTAGTATTAATACCTCCTACAATGTGAAAATTTATGCAGGACCTCATATCGTTCTTGTCTTATTCGTAATCTCTTCACCTCTGAGTACCTATTCTCATAGCTCAAATCCATGTGAACTCATCAGTCGGAGACAATTTGCTTTAATTTGAAATCATGAAGGTGTACTTTTCCACCCCACCTGAACAAACCTGTATATTAGAGAAATTTGTAGATATTACATTTATGCTTCTCTCGAGTCTAGCAGGAGTCTCATCAAAATTGAAGCCTGCTAAAGTTATTTGATGCTGAAAATTATGCCTTCCATTCAGGAAGGATTGGATTATGAATGCTGTTCATTACATTGGCATCTGCAAAGAGAAATTGGTAAATTGGTTGAATATTCCCTTTCATATTCAGAAGAAAGGTAATAATGATCAGAGACGAAAAAAAGAGCGACATGAAGTGGTAGGGATACGACAAGATATTTGCCACTGGAGATTTTGTCCGAATATTTTAAATCAAATCATAGATATTTAATTATCAGAACTGAAAAATGTTACATCAAAATAACTTGAAATTTTCCAAGGAATCTATTTCTGCAATAAAAAAATGGTGTTCTACTTTGAAAAACGTAAGTTGACGTCATTTCCTGAAAAACCGGAAATGCTCATGCCTTGAAAATATTTTAGATTTCATCAGCATCGTGAAATACTTATTAGTACTGAATTTCATGAAAATACGTAGTTTCCCGTATAAATACGGGTGAGGTTCCTCGTGAAAGACCCTGTATATCACAGAACGATGATATAACAAGATATCATCTTCTGTTCATTTTCACGTGGGAATCTCGCAGTATGACGAATGCGTCGAATGTGCAGTTTTCCTCTAGTATATGTTTAGAAGTTAGATCATTTTATATCAGTATTGATATAGCTAGATACCAATCATGTGTATTAGTAATGAATAAAGTTTTTTAAAAAGCTCACTGTCTTATGCACATTATAATTCGTGCGAACAGCATAGTTGTCAATAAAGATGACTGCTTCAGCTCGAACCATAAACTCGGTACATTCCATGATTTGAACATGATGTCTAAGATCACCTCTCCAAAAATCAATGCAAAAGTTCCCCTATACCGACCACCCCTTCCCATAAATTCTATCCGAATCATCAGGATTCCTTTTCGCTCCAATAACTAGGGAATGTCAACTTTCATAACTTTTTCGTTGCGTCAGGAATTCCGCAGTAACAGGTTGCCCGAGCAATCAATCACAATGTGCGAAAGAGATGAATGGATATATCCCGATGTTCTCCACTGTCGTGTTTTATTCATACTGTTCACAAAGGGGAAGCATAAGGATTTATATTTCCTATTTCATTTATATGTATTTCGGTAGACGTCATCCGCATTTTTCTGTTGAAGATGAAGATATTGTGTCTTAAAGTAACAATATCACTCTTGTATTCTTGAGTTCTATTTATGGAACTGGTAGAATAGTACGCTATCGTAAAAAACTGTGTTATTCGATTCGGTTCGACTTCCTGATGAAGAATACGTGGGCAAATTTTAGTATATTCAGCTTCCAGTCCATCCGGCCGTATACTCTCGTTCTTCCGAAGGGCATACCTTCCTCTTCATCAAATTGATTCTAATTTCAGATGCTTATAGTTGCTGAACCATTGGACGGGTTGCGCCCACTTATGAACTTGACTGAGAGTCTAAAAGTGCTATTATTTATGTGAGGGAATACAATATTCATTTATTGCGCTATCGTACACTAAAATGACAATAGGTTTGTTCAGGTGGCAGTTCCCAGTTGTACTGGGGTCACAGAGAACCAGGTTCTGTAACTCTTGGAATCGTCGCAAGTTGTTCTATGACAAGAACGGGTGAGAACAGGTGGGAACGTGCATAGATAAGTGAAAGTAGGGTTATGTTGTACATCATGGACATTGAACTCTAAATACCATATAGGTATTCATATAGAGTTCAATGATCATGGATCATATCATGGATAGTGTTAAAAAGATATTGAATAAGTCGTTGTGTTATTAATACGGTGGAAATACTTTAGAAATTACAAATATTAAAATTGAACAATTTTTTTTGTCATAAATAAATAAACATAAACATATTCATATAAATAACTGTGAATATAATTTATATGTGATGAAATATTTAAAGAAATGATTTAATTTAATTATAATTTGAAATTTCAATACGTGTAGTAGTGGTCATCAGTGGAGAAATTATTTTTGTTAGTTCATATCTGGATAAACTGTGAATTTTTCTGTTATTTCATTGTAATTTTGGTGGAAACTGTGTACGGAAAATTTTATATAATAGAATTAGGTAATTGTACATGGAACTGGTGGCATTTGGGAAATAAATAAAAATATTTTCTAACAATTTTCATAGCTTTGTAATTATTTTTTAGATAAGAATTGTTTTAACAAGTCGTGTGTTCTTGAAAGAGGTCATTCCTCCGTTTCCTTCCTAAATTTTCAATACATTTTGAGTGGTTAAAAAATAAAGATACTACAATCACGAAATAACAAAAATAAATATATAGTATATAAATACGAAATATCGTATATATAAATAATATAAAATAATTATCTTACATACTTTGATCAACAACTATGCAATTGTTTTATTCATCTATTGCAAATGATCCGTCCTCTTCTTTGAGATAACAATTTTGAGAAGCTATTATAACGAATTGATTAAAAATTTATACTCCCACAACATCAAATATACACAAAAACAGCTATGCGAATATCCTAGTCACCAAATATATAACTTAATTGCCAATTAGAACTATTGAAAATTTGAATCACCGATGATTTGAATTTACCGCTTCTTCTGTTGTACCTTGTACCATCTCTGGATCAGGAACCGTAAGAACAGTAACGAACAGCTCCGAAATCAAGTGTTCCGACCACACGAACGACAAGGAACTCCTGTTCCGTCCCAGACGAACGGGTGGGAACCACAAATTACCAAAAATTACAGTTCCGAACTGCCACGCGAACAAACCTAATTTATATTACATTAACATACACAAACATTCGCACGAGCGCCCTGCACCGCCTAAACGAAACAGCACACGCAGGCACCGTAGAAAGAGTGGAGGATATTATTCCCTCTCCTACTCCTCGATCTTACGCTTTTTCGATGACAATCACGTGACCCTGACGCAAGTTTGGATGTTTTTACCCATACAAGAGAGTGCTCAGCGCCGCTAAAGAAGTTTCACTTCAAAAACTATTCAATTAAGCAAGAAGTAACACTTGTTAAAATCTCGTTCCTTTTGAATAATGTCCCACTCAAACTATAATCAACGAACATTATGCTTTCCTGACAAACTTAAACCCTAATTATGACGGTAATTAATAACTCCCTAAAATCGCATCTCTCACCGCCCTAAACCCGGGAATAATGGACTACTATGGCCAGGATGAGGTTGTGAAGGTGAAATTGGGAACAGGAAATTGCCAGTTTGGAAAGCTGCAGACTGGAGATGATTTCTCCTCTGTGACCTGTAACCTGTTCGATGACAACGTGAAATAAATGACATTTTCCGCAAATCGCCAGGAAATTTTGACATTCCTGTCAAAATTTCTTGAAGAAAAAGTCAGGACTTCAGGACTCATTTCCTTACTGTAAGGAAATGATATTTCCGTACAGTTGTTAGTGTTCTACATAAATGATAGAAAACACATTGCTTATAAGGAATTAATTTATATTTTGAAAACATCAAGTCATTGCTGAATACATTTTTAAGATCAATTTGTTATATTTACAGTAATTTGACAGTTAGTACAATTATTGAACATTGGAGAACACTCTTAGAACTATGAGAAACATTTTGGACAACATGCAGGGAAGGAAGGGTCATTTTGTTGAATATTTTGTACTGTGAAAATTTTATTTGCCACCTCAACCTTATTGTTAAGCGATTCTTCGATATATCCTTCAGCAACGTTTGATGACTTCCATCCGCCATGCCTCTTTAAACTAGTTATGTCGGCACCAGAGTCAACCAATATTGTTGCAGAAGACCGACAAGCAGTGACCAGTATATTCTGTCGGATTTACCAAGTTCAAATAAGTAGCAACTATTTTGGGCATTTTTCTGAATTGATGAATTCCTACCACTTGTCTACAACCCTTTCCGCTTTGATATTTAAAGAAAAAATCGGTCACTGTTCATATTTTCTGGTCTTAACGAAACATACTTTCGATAAACATTCAAGTAGATCTGATTAATTACAAATGATCTTGGTTTGTTGGTTTTCGAATCAGGTATGCTGATTAAAAGCTTAGATTCTAAGTCTTCTATATCGTGTACAGTCATTCGGACTAACTCATCTATTCTACAGGCCCCAGAAATACCAAATATTACAGCCACCTAAAATATAAATAAAGCTATAATCTAAATAGAAATTAAAAACTTGTAAATTACCTTAATCATTAAATTTTCATTATCTGGAGCTTCCTGAATAAATTTTTCAATTTCTTCCTTCGTTGAAATTTTAGATTTCTTTGCCCTATAACCTTGAGCTTGCCGTTTCAATAAAGAACGAAGTTTTGAGTATGTAGATGATATATCTACATTGTGTTTAAGTGCAAGGGTTGACTTCAGCATTGAATAATTGGATCATAATGTTGAAGATTTCATCTTTAAACAAAGGTCTAGGAAGTATGCCATTACAATATTTTCTGAGAAAGAACTCGTATTTTTACTCATGCGATAATCCATAAAACGTCTGTATGCATTTTCGTACTTTTCTCTTGATTTCTTTGGCAATAATTCTAATGAAGCAGTATTCACTGCCTCAACCAGCTCTGGAGGAGTCCCAGGAATGGAAATTTCATCACTTATCATTTTACTTTCGAGAACACCAGTAATTAAATTTATAAGCGTTAAGTTTGACAATTCAACCTCAATCATTTCCATAGTAACCCAAGTAATTTTATTAGGAATTCCAAAGCACCATTTATTTGGGAATAAAATTATCGCGTTTTTTTTAAATCAATCAATATCTGTCAAATTTTAAACGATTTGCGGAAAAACAGTATGTTTACCTCGTAGAAAAGGTCATTACTGGACATTGTTGGACTCACAGATCTTCACAGTCGTCCAGGAATGTTAAGCTTTTCCTACCCGGTAAACAATGTACTATTCCTATATTCGTTGGAAATTCATTTCGAATCAATTCGAAATATTAACTGAATATTTCAAACACTTCATTCTGTGTTACAGCTATGTGGATGATTCAATATTACGAGGGCCATTCAGAAACTAACCTCCGATTGGTCACAGTGCGGGTAGTGGGGGAGTAGCGCGCCATCTGTGCATTCACGCGCTCAGCAGGTCAGTCGGCATCAAGCGATAGTTTGAAATGTGTGCTGCAATAGAAAATCCCGCCAAATGTGAGGTGCGTGCTGTTATAAGGTTTTACAGCCAAAGGATACTCTGCAGCAGCTATTCATCGTGAGCTTTGTGCCGTGTACGGCCCAAAATTTATGAGTGAAGAGTTGTCCGTGAATGGGTACGTTTATTTAAAAGTGGAGAGGAGTGGTAGACCATCATTGGTGACTGACGAACTCGTTCGGACAGTTGATGCAAAAGTTCGTGAAAATCGAAGAAATGGCTCGGGTCCCAGCGGTTTGATGACGACGAAGAGCTCAAAGATGCGGTCACAGGCTGGCTCAAGGCACAAGCGGGTGATTTTTATGCAGAAGGAATTTCAAAGCTTGTGAAGAGATACGATAAGTGCCTCAATCGTAATGGAGAATATGTTGAAAATAGTGCAAAGATGTAGTTGTAAGATGTATATATCAAAATATTTTTACTTAACTTGGTGTATTTTTTCAATTAACCGGAGGTTAGTTTCTGAACAGCCCTCGTATTTTTCGGTCAAGTTCATTCGTTGGTCTATTTTTCACTGGAGCTAACCCCTCTAAAAGAATTTCTCCCGAATGAAATTAAAATTCTAGCAATTATTGTATTGATCAGAATTGAATTGCATCTGAAATAACTAAGCCCCAACTTCCATCAAGTTTTTCAAACGGAATCCTCTTTAAATTTATGAAAATTTCATTCGACATGCTTAGATAAAAGACAAATGGTGGAATAATCCTACTCCCTGAGCTGAGCAATGAGAGAGCATCAGGTTGCAAGAAGTTGAAGCATCCAGAGGAGGAGGTCACAATTTATATTCAGGGGGTGCTCAACGTGTCTAGACACGTTGACGGAATGGATTCGTTCGGGTTCATTCTTTGAATGCTCTCCATTATGGATGGATTGTTCGATAGTCTCGGTGCTGTTGTAGATAAACGAAAAACATTCTGGTCGTAAAAACCAGTTTTCGTTGAGAAACAGGATTCATCAAATTATTCAACACCCTTGTTCTAAATATGTGTCTACAAAAAGGCAAGTGTTATAAGATCTCAGTAAGTTATACAGTAGAAATGAATGAATGTGGTAAATTTGCATTAAGATCTATTGCGTCAGAAAATTGGCACCTACTTAATACATAAATGTAATTAAAACACTCAAATTTAAAATATTATACAGGGTGTCCCGAAAACAATGGATAAACCTGCAACTATAGATAGACACTGTCGTGGTCTAACTTATTCCAAATTTTGACCTTAATGAAAATTCCATGGTTTCCGAGATATTCATGGTTTCGTGCGATTAGTTTTTCTAGTGCCATTTCTACAAATGGAGAGGTATTTCGATATGGTTTTTTTTAATTTCACATGAGATAGTTCAGCTATCGGAAACAAAGACTTAAATTCATCAAACTAGTGTAAAAAGTTCACAAGCCGTTGTATAACATTGAATACCAAGATAAGACTCCTGCGTTGTTACGTGTCCTCGGTATTGTTCTACGGGATTGAAGCATGGACACTCACTGATACCACAACGAAAAAACTGGAAGCATTTGAGATGTGGCTGTATCGCCGAATCCTAAAGGTACCATGGACAGACCATATGACAAACATCGAAGTTCTCAGAAGAGTAGACAAGGAAAAAGAAGTGGTTAATACTGTAAAAATTCGGAAACTCCAATACTTGGGACACATAATGAGAAATGAAAGCAGATTTCATTTGTTGCAGGCCATTTTGCAAGGAAAACTAATGGGAAAACGAAGTGTTGGTAGAAGACGAATTTCGTGGTTGAGAAATCTCAGGACCTGGTTCTGCATGAATACTACAGAATTGTTCCGTGCAGCAGTTAACAAGGTTAAGATAGCATGTATGATAGCCAACATCCGAAACGGATAGGAATGGTTAGAAGAAGAAGTGTAAAAAGTTAGAAACTCGTGAATTATAAAGAAAAATTGAAAACTAAATGAAATTTCCTTCAAGTTTGATGAGCTACAGTGTAAAAAAAATGTAGGACGCTCCTGGTAGACATCATCTTAAAAACTTGCTCAGTTATTGCAGATTCCAAAAAGGTATCATAAGCCTAGGCATTCTGTAGTTTTTCATTCTCGTAACTACTTGATTACCAAATAGTCGAAAAATTTCGAAAACTTTTTGCTGTAATCGTTATTATTAAAAATTAAACGAAACCATTAAATCAGTACGCCACTGAGTATTTGACGACTTCGTTATGCAGCGTTGCCAAAGTGCTCGAAAGCATATATTCCTGTTTTTTTCTGACACAAGGTGAAATAATTCAATATTGGCTATTAATTTCAACAGTTTTATGAATGAAATGCTAGGTCTATCTCTTTATAGTCTATGATTGAAACCCAATCGATATTTTGAAAAAAGTTATTTTCTTCCAATTCTTCTCATCTTGTGTCAACAAAATTCCTGTCATTTCATTTTCTATCGAGCAGGAGATTCTGGCAAAAAATTTTTTCGATAACGATCTGCAACCCCATTACTCAACCGTATGAAAGGTTCATCCCTCATTGTAACATCTCGATTTACTTTTCGACCCGCTCGATGCAACCCAAGGATAACCCTCATAATTAGTTTGACTTCAAATTTCCTTTTACAACTCTAGGGCCTGCCATCTGAGTAGGCTTTGCCGGAACCTCTACGAAATTGCTATATGTACAGCAATGGGGTAGGCTTAAATCTGCATGCGGTCTTTGTTTGCATCTACATAATTCAAGTGGATGAGTTTATTAGAATAGGGTGAAGAGGGAAGGTACTTGGAGCTCGATTTACTTTAATCACTTTGCGTTGTCACGTGGACTTTTCACTTCTAAGGTTAAATGTTCGAGATATCTCTGTATTACGAGGCATGTTTTTTAAGTAAGTACTGTTTTGGAATTGGAATTAAAAAAAGACGTGTAAAGATACGGCAATAATTTTATTTTTACATGGAAGCCTGTAACTTGATCTCCTTTTCAACATAAGTTCCGGGAATATTGACGCACTTGTTATAACGTGGCATCAGTTTTTGGATACCCTCCTCATAAAATTCTATCGCCTGACTTGTTAACCACTGTGTCACAAATGTTTTGACTTCGTCTTGCAGACCTCCCAGGTGTTTCTTCAAGTGCAGGAACAAATGATAGTCGCTGGCTGCCAGATCAGGCACTTTTTGCACCAAATCTTCATTAAAGACCGAAGGACACCCACTCGGTTCTTCATCATGCACATTTGTGCGGCCATCTTTAAATGCTCTCACCCATTTTCTTACATTTCCATCACTCATAATGTTTTGTCCGTAAACTCACAGATCTCACGATGAATATCGATCGGTTTTACGCCTTTAGCACTAAGAAATCGTATAACAGCCCGTACTTCACAATCAGCGGGACTCACGATTGTCGTAGGCATTTTAAACACTCAGTAAACAACGTATACAATGAAGAATCAGACTGTAATGGCGTCAGTGCGTAGACAAGAGATGTAGGTAACCAGCGCGCATGCGCGGAACGCCGACCGTAGCGCTACGGTGGCGGAATCGCAAAACGGTACTTACTTAAGAAACATGCCTCGTGTTATGTTTCAGGTTATCATGGAGCACCTATTAGAAATTTCTAGAAAAATTAGATTTCTTCGAAGTCTGAAAATTGGGATTATTTATGATTATCTACATTCTCTACCAAACATGAACACTTGTGTTTCTCAGTCCCCACTCAGAGAATATATTTCACACAAAGGCTAAAATAACAATAGACAAAAACTGTACAACGGTCGGCAGGATTTTATATTTGTTTTCCTTGAAAAACTTGAAAAAAAGTGCCCACCAGATTCATTCATATCCATTTCATATTTAGAAAGAAAGGATTCTCATGAAGGAAAAATATTGCTATGGGTGCCACAACACCAATTGTATTTGGACGCTTGTTCAAATTTGAAAAATTGAAAAAACGTGAGGTCAGGTAATTTTGCATGCTCGTTCTAGAGACTTTTCCTGTATTTATCTTTCATCTATAGTGTTTAGTGGTGGAACCATGGACTGGAGAAATTTCCTCAACCTTTTGTAAAAATATTTAATAAAGACATGAAATATGGCAACATTGAACAAATCTGATTATTGAATCATTTCAGCGCAGAGTTGGATTTGGGAAAATCAGAAAATTTGGACAAAATTATATCGATTCAATTCCTTTCAACTTCAAATATCTCAAGAATGGTGCAATTTAGGAGAAAAGATGACGAATGATTTTATCTGCAAAAAAGACTAATGATTCCAGGAAGTACAAGATATGGACCATTAGTTCAAGCGATACTTGTTTTTCATGCAATTTAACCAATAGGTAGAGTAATAGTGAGAAACCCACAAAAAATGGAATAAATCTAATGATGCCGAAATATGCACGAGTGTTATCAAAAACCTTCTACAAGAGATCATTTCAATTGATATAGTCGTTTGAATATTACAGGTGAAAATGCAATTTTCTTATGAAATCTCAACACCCTATATCTTTTAAACGGGGCCAAATGTGAAAAAAATGTTATAGGAAGAAAATGTTTCTTTTGACGTCAAGAATCATGGTTAAAATTAACGCAATGGTCAAAAAGTCACCCTGTTTATGACGAAATCCAAACAAATGCTTTTCCTTTGAATATAAAGCAATATTTTTTTCATGAAGGAAAAACCTCACTTTCAGATTCCAAGAAATTCGTGTAATTTCTTATTTTCCCGGTCGAAGCAAATTGTACCAGACCTGGCGTTCCCACGACATCTTTACTTCTCTCTATTGTATGTAGAAATCTGATTTCAATACAGAAATTACAGAAGTTCGTCGTTTAATTTTTTTTTATCCCGTTCTTCATTCTACAGGTTTCGTACAATTCATCTCTGTTTTCTTAACTTATCCAAAACACTCTTCGGTGTTCTTGATGGAATGATTTATTGTATACACTTTTGTTATAGGCGCTAAGATGCTGTTGATTCGAAATAACACTTAATCGACAGATTTATTGGGTATTCATTTCTAGTCTTCTATTGATGGAGACAGACTTCTTCAAGGTGCTCACATTGAATCTGGAAAGCAGAAAAAAGAACTGAATAACAAAAATACGTATCATATTCGTTTGAAATTTATAACCCATTCCAAAAAAGAGTTGGAAACATCATGAATAGCTCTAAAACCATCTTGAAATTTATATATAGGACAACTATTGATGAGATGAGGTATTGTTTCTTCTGCTTCTCCACATTCACAACTTGCGCTAGGAACTGAGTTCCATCTAAATAGCAAGCTATTGGTACGACCATGACCTGTTCTCAAACGATTAAGAACTGTCCAAATTTTTCTTGGAAGATCAAAACCAGGAACTTTTTCAGAAGGATCAGAAACGAGATACTTATTGAACATTTCGTAAGAGTTCCACTCAGTCTTCCATAATTGTTTATCACTTATGTTCATATTGAAGAACGTATTATGCCATAATGGTTTACGTGACTTCAATCTGGGAATTCTATTTTGTGGAAAATATGAAATAATTGGGAATAAATTGGGAAAAGAATGATATTTATTCCAAGAATTCAGAGCTGCAGTCTGTCTGCGAATATGGGGAGAGACAATGTTAGACAAAACTGGTAACCAATGAACCGGTGTAGATCTTATGGTGCCAGTAATTATTCTCATGGATGTATTCAATTGTGAATCAATTTTTTGTGTATGTGCACTATTAAACCAAACAGAGCAACAATACTCAGCTGCAGAAAAAACTAGGGCTAGAGATGCTGTGCGAAGAGTGGAAGCATCAGCACTCCAAGATGATCCAGCTAATTTCTGAACAATATTATTCCTAGTTTTTAGTTTTATGCTCAGATCATTTAAATGAGCCTTGTAATTGAGAGATGAATCTAATGTTCTCCTAAGAATTTTGGATAGAAATTATGTTCGATAGGAGAATCATTGAAAGTTACAGCTAATTTCCTATATTTTTCATGAATATTCAGATGGAAACAAGATACCTCTGTTTTGTTAGGAATTGGACATAATCGCCACTCAATAAAATAATTCTTTAAAATTTCCAAATCAGATGACAGTATGTTTTCCAGAGTATGGAAATCCGAATGTTGGTAAGCAATGTCATCAGCATAAACAAATTTTTGAGATGATGTCGTGGGTAAATCACTTAGCTATAAATTGAAAAGTAAACGAGCTAAAACTGATCCTTGAGGAAGACCATTTTTTAATGTTTTGAAATTGCTACTCTTATTGTCAATAAAAACACGAAATCAGATAACATATTTTCTGATAATCGTACCGTTTTCCCACACTTCAGATGGGTATAGAGTTTGAAAATTAATCCGTTTTTCCACACAGTGCCATATGCCGAAGATAAATCAATGAAAGCAGCTCCTGTTTTCAACCTATCATTGAAGCCTGATTCTATGAAAGTTGTAAGGCTGAGAACCTGATCTGAACAATTTCTATTTTTCCTGAAACCTCCCTGAAAACTTTGTAGAGCATTTTCTATAGAAGATTCAATTCTAAATAGGATTAACCTTTTTAATATTTTGAAAGGAACACTCAATAAACTGATGGGTCGATAACTACTAGGATCACAAGGATTTTTCCTCGTTTCAAAATACCTACTACTTTAGCTTTACAAAATTCGGAAGGAAAGTTTCCTGAATTCAAAATATTGTTATAGAAAGACAATAACCAAGACAATGCCTTTTTTCCTAAATGTTTCATTTCTAGTTGAACGTTCTATCGTTTTGTGTAACAATAGCTATTGATAGAACACCTTCTCGTAACTAATCTGTTTGAATCATCAAGTCAATCCATATCTTTTGAATTTTCAGATTGTTTTGCACTTTGGTACCTATTCAAGGCAATTTTGACCTTTGATCTTTTATCTTTTACAAACTTGTACTATCATTTTGAGCGTCTATGCTTCAATAAATTGCGAAATGCATTCCTCAAAATTCTTGAATATCTCTTTTTGCAAAATCTCAAAATATCGAATGTATAAATAAATGCAATAGTTTTCTGATTTTCTCGACTGCAAAGAAAGAATTTCTTTCTATGCTGTGTTGAATAATTCCAATTTTTTTGTGCTACCCTGTACGTAATTTTGGACTTGGCTTCTGTCGATTTCGCTCAGGATACCTTTTTTAAGTAGAAAGACGAGAGACTCGATTTTTCAAGTCCAAAGCGGTGTACAGATAGCACAATGAAGTTGCAACAGTTTACATAGGTTGAAATGGATGCTGGTGGCGCCCTCTAGAAAACACAACTGAACTGGCCACAAATTTCAATATATCGTCCCAAAAAACACCTGTATACGAAATTTCATGAAAGGATTTTGAAGTGTTCAAAAGATATTGACGAAAAAGCGAATTATTTTTTAAACTTCAATACCCTGTATCTCGGAAACGAATCATTTCTGGATTCATAGGAACTTTTCTGCTTCAAATGATGTGATTTATCACCCATTTCAATTTGTCGGAAATGAACCAGAATACCCTGTAGGTACACAAACCATAGAAAAATTCAGTAAAATCATCTATTATAAACTAAACGTTCTAGTCAAAACTAAAGAAAGTATCAATATCCTTGATATAATTAACTGTTTAATTAGAGTTCTTCAAACTTGACACGCAAGGGGAAAGGCTACCCACCTCCTAACATTAATGGAGATAAACGAAGAAATTAACGAATGCTGCGCCATCATTAATCTCCTCAGTATTGCTATCGCGTTACGCTGCTCTCACATAGGGAGGGTTCCATGGAATACTAAACAAGGGCGGTAAAAACGCAGGATCTCGTCTAGTGCCTACCTTATTGAATACGCTCCGTCGGGAACTGTGCTATTCCAGGAACAACAACGCGAAGTTCACTTCCCCCGCATTATTATCCTAATGAAAGTTGCCTGGTGGCAGCCTGTTGAATCTGTAGAACGTCAATATATCGTGTTGAACACCTCCCACATCGAAACGTGCAATTGTTTTGTGGTTTTAGAAAACCCACACGATGTTGAATAAATTTAATTGGCTGGAGTTGATGTGATTAGTAGATATTTTATTATTTTCACGAAAATGTTCGACTAGTTGCAGTTAGATCGGAACACTCAACATCACAATGTATAAGAATCATATTCAAAGTGGCTACCTTTTGATTTGTTTCAATTACCTACTGTAACAAAACCGAATATGAACATTTTAATGACTGCTGCAACAACAGAGGAGTTCCGCTTCATGCGCCGACAAAAGGATTAAGAACATGATGAAAGGACCGCTCGCCATAAAGCTGTCACATAAAAACGATTAATGGTGGCATATTTATGTGACATAAAAAGAGACCGCTACGATCGTTCTGGAATGTGAAGCATCTTTCTGGTAACTTCTAGAAAAACAGCGCCGGATATAAATGACTGAAGCCGATTCATGGATAGAACTTGCCGACGAATAAACAGGTGTTCCTAGTGAAATTAGGTAGATAAATTGTGTATATAAATTATTGATAATTGTTAATTAAGTGTGAATATAAATTAGTTGAAAGAGGACTTGTATTGTTTTCTATTTCGCTGAGGAAAAACGCAACACTACTCAAAACCCTTCCACAAATTCATCTCTTGACATAATTCAGCGGAATGTGAACGAGAGCACGTTTCCTGTTCCTCTTTTCAGGCAACAGTTTGCAGTTCAAATCCCTTTATCGGAAGCACATTCCCCCAGTTCCAGGGAGCTTTCTTTCATGCCTCCGGCGTCAAATTGAAATTACGAAGAAAGTTTGTCGATTTGCTGCAGGCAGGGTATCCTTAAGGAGTGCATGGATGTAATCCCATTTGTCTTTGGACTAAGAAGGATGGATTCGGACTCTATACGAATTTCGAGTCGAACTCGATTATTAAGGAAAGTTTCGAGTGGCATCCGTTTCTTGTAAGTCATTTCCTTCAATAGGGATTTTAATAAATTTCAGGAGTCTCGATTTTAATTACCTTTCACGAAGGCAGACGATCCTGGAGAACGGAGACTCGTTTCTTTTAAGGCAGAACAGGGTGTTAATTCTGATTGTTGATTCGGCTGTTGAGATTTTATTTGGTTTCCCAGAAGCATTGCCAACGTTTTGATGGGAGTGGCTCGAATCCTCAAAAAATTATGATGAACTCGACTGACTGAATGAAACACGCAACTTTGGGCACTTGGTTTCGTTCTTAGAAGAGATAAATGTTATAACATATATCTTATCCTCTCCTAAAGATAATAATAAATATAGGAAAGGTATATCGAGTGAATCCACAAGTAGCAGAAGGAAATGAACGAAGATGGTACTTGCTGAAACGTGTTTCTGCTGATTGACTTGGTCAGGCCAAGGTAACCATCAGAATAAAGA
Organism: Micraspis discolor; assembly: GCA_030674115.1. Classification (NCBI taxonomy): domain Eukaryota; kingdom Metazoa; phylum Arthropoda; class Insecta; order Coleoptera; family Coccinellidae; genus Micraspis; species Micraspis discolor. Next base: position 22,200 of record JARTUT010002370.1, read on the forward strand.
AATGTGGTTAGAAGATGAAATAGATATTATGAGTATACAAAAACAGGAGCAAGCGACCAATTTATGTCTTCAACACTCGAACCTCTCATCCGGAGGGGGTTTTAATAGTACTGAATATGTGGATTTTTAGTTGTCTTCTTCACATACAACTGGAAGAGTGGAGGCACTCCTGGAATTCTTGGACTTTATGCAGTAGAGAAGACATCGAAAATTATAGACCTATCGTTATTCTGAGCAATTTTAGTAAAGTTTTTGGAAAAGTTTTATACGATATAATTTACGCACATGTAAAATGCCAAATTAATGATGGTCAGCACGGTTTCATTAGGGGCTGGTCTACTTCTACAAACTTGACTTGTTCCCCCCAGTATGTGTGTCTACTGCTTTGGATGAATTTTCTCAAGTTGATGTTATATACACTGACTTTTCCAAAGCATTTGATAGGCTTGATCATGGAGTTGTTCTCACAAAGTTGTCTTCGTTTGGCTTGAAAATTGATATTATCTCATTTCTGGAATCTTATCTTGCTGATAGAAAACTGTTCGTTCAGTGTTTTGGAATCAGGTCATATGAGTTCTCCGCAACGCTAGGTGTTCCATAGGGTTCCATTTTGGGTCCTCTGTTGTTCATGCTGTTTATGAACGATCTGAGTTTACAGCTGCTCTGTCTGTTGCTTTTGTATGTAGATGACTGCAAATTGTTTCGTCGAATTGAGTCTATCCATGTTTGCTGGAATCTTCAGGGTGAAATCGATAATCTGAATGATTGGTGCCGAAGAAATCGACTATCATTAAAAATAAAAAAGTGTAATGTGATGTCCTTCTGTCGCAGTAAGTCCGTTTTCATTTTTCAATACAACATTGAGGGAGGTGTTTTGGGCAGGGTGACTGAATACAGAGATCTAGGTGTCTTTATCGATCAGAGGTTGACTTTTGTACCCCATGTGAGGGCAACTGTTTCCGATGGTTTCAGGGCTCTCGGGTTCATGATTAGGAATTCCGGAGATTTGTTGGAGACTCGATCCCTTTTCCTTCTTTTACGGCGCTCGTGAGGTCAAAGCTTGAATATGGGTGTGTTATATGGAATCTCAGTTATAGGTGTTTCAAAATAGATGGCTTTTATCCATGTAGTGGAATACAAACTGGGTACTTCTTGAACAGGTTTAATGTTAACTCTTTAGAGGAGCGTAGAACTTATTTGGGAATTGTTTTTCTTAATAAACTTGTGAGTTCCAAAATTGATTGCCCCTACTTACTAGGCTCTGTGGACTTGCACGTCCGCAACATGATAGTCTGGCCTCAATAAAGACCATAATTGTCATCTAAAAAAAGACAAAATAAAGGTGTGCCGCATTCTAGAATTGTGTACCTGCGAATAATCTAAGAATGACAATCCGAATATAGGAATATCCGCCTTGGATGACTGAGACAGTCTTTTGAAGAGAGTTGGAAACACGCATTCAGTGATAACTTACGAGTGATATATTATGTATATGGTATAAATGTTCTGTGTACATAAATCAATGTTTTACGTGTATATAAATTAGTTATTTCAAATAGGGTTTGCTATTTGGGGTATTGAACGAAAAATGCTACAATACATTCGACAGTTCTTCAATAAACGACGTGACAACTATACGTTTCATAAAATCCATGGATCACGATGCTATAAACAAGATATCCCTAGCAAGTTCCTGATAAATTATTATTGGCAATATAAAAGCTTTTATGGCCTCTCACAAAATTTACATAGTTGATCGGGTTTTATGGGATATTCAACCCTTTTAACGGACTGTGAATATCAAATTACCATCACCTGAGTGGTCTATAAGCCGACAACTCCACAGAATATCATAATCAAACAAATCGTGAACGTGAGGGATGAATGAATTTTCAGGCCTTTACTGTGGTTGAAGAAGGTAATCTAACGTTTTGATCATGAAATCAGATAACACATAATTTGTGCATTTCCATTTTTAGGGGACTGAATAAGGTATTTGAAGATGATTGGAAAGTCATCGACGCCGCCGGTAATCCCTCTATATTTTGATTGAAATTTGATCATAAGAGGCTTTCCATAAAAAGAAGAGGTTATCCACCGGTCTGTTTTTTTTCGTGCTCATTTCTTGTGGAACAAGCGAACGATCGGGACTCTCTTGTCACCAAACCCACTCGGCTCCAGAGAGTGCACAAAGTACCTCCTCGGCTAGCTCTAGAGCTGAGACTCCTTATAAAGGGGCGCCACTCTCTTTTCTGATAATACAAAGGAAAAAAAAAAGAGGAAAGTACAGATCTCAGGGTCGCAAAAGAGAGAAAATAACGAACACACTCTCAGGATGCCAAACCAGCCCGATCACACAAGCGGGAGGTAGTGGCTGGTAGAAAGAATATAGAGCAATTATTTAATAATATAATGAGCCCAAATGAAATACACAAGGTCCCTCAAACGAGGATATATCTTACAGAAGGTAGATCACTAACTAGTTCTTACTTCACAACCCGAATATTCGATATAATGCTTTATCTCTTACCAGTGGCGGCCCGTGACAATATAGTATGGTGAGGCACATATGAAAAAATTTAATAATGTAATATATATTTCGTCCTCGATTTGTTTATTCACAACAAGAGCAACCGGATCAATTAATTCATTTTACCAGAAATTACCGATTTACTGTTGGTTTCATTTTCTAAAAGGTTTTTAAATTCGTGTCAAATTTACTAACAAGATCTACCAATTCTTTGAAATTTCCGCGATTTAAAGACTCATTCGATTCATCGTGCCCATTAAAAGGTAACTCTTGCATACAGAGGTGCATCGTAATATCTATTAAACTTCTTAGAATTTGTCGATTTTCTTTGAATCTAGCATTGAAATTTTCAATTTCTATTTGACTCGCATTGTCTATTGCTGTGGCGATATTTTGTTTTTACTTTCTCATAACGGTAAGCTTGCAATTAGATGAAATATGCTGAGCACTTTTATTGTGTAGCGATAGACCCCAAGATAAATTTTTTCAAATCTTCAAAACCACTTTTGGACCAAACTCTGTCGGAATTTCCATTAGTTGCTGAGAATAAAATGCAAGGCCAACAAAACATTTTTTCAAAGTAATACTTCCAGTAAGCCAGTCGTACCTGTCATACCACGTATTTTGGAATCCTCGATTTGATATACCGATCCCACCATTAGACACTAGAGATTTACTCAATTTGGAACAGGTCGCTTAACTTCCTTAATTAAATATAATTTATCATCATACGAATGAGTCGAAAATGTTGCTTATTTATTAAAAATTAACAATATCACAAGTACACCGAATATGTTCCTTAGGAATTTCAAAAGATTTATTATCACTAGGTCCCGCTGAATCCATTTCGCGATCTGTTAGTCACTTTCGATAAAAAGATTTATATTTCAGAAAAAATTCACCTGAAAAAGATTATAATCATACGCGATACACAGCAAACGCGATACCACTAAATAACGACAAAGTGAACTAACCCATTTCTCTATTTCCCGCTTCCCGATTAACTCGAATAAAAACCTGAGGCCAGCCTCTAATTCCTCGAGAAGCCGCCTTCAAAGCCGTAGATATGTTCTCACCGCTTCGACGCAGATAAGCCTCTGGACATCGCAGAAACGAAACGATCTCAGATCGGCTAAGATCGAGAAGAGGCCAGCCTCGGATTAATCCTAGAACGGCTTTTCATTACGTTCTCGTAGGTCATCGAAGTAGATAACACGCTAATTCAGTCAAAGAAGCCTGCGTTAGGAATGCCTCCAACCGTTTATTCAAAGAGGATTTGATTTGTTATGAATATACAAGGAACGTGAGATTGGGAAAAATATTGAGGAAAAAGTGATGATGAAAGGAATGAAGAAATATACGGTTCAGAATTTTTAATGAGGCACTGCCTCACCTGCCTCATAGGACAAGCCGCCACTGTCTCTTACTAAACAAACAGTAATATCACCCCAAGGTATATACTTAGAGCCTCGATGGTAATCGTTACAAATAGCTCTTTACTTATATCTAAGCGACCTTCTCGATAGGTCGGTTTTTATGTACTAAAAAGTATTCACTGAATTGGGCCTCTTTGATACTAATCAATCTTAACTAAATTCTACAGACTAACCTTCTATAACAGTCTAGGTCGTGGCTTGACTGAAGTACATAAGGATATTATTCTCACAGTCTCGTAGATGGAAACTGGGCTCAAATATATTCCTGGGCCAACGTAGTACAATTTCTCACAGTAATGCGCCCTGGGTAGACGACAGGTGTGCTATCTTAGATGGCGAAATCTGGTGGAGGTCCCCAAAGACAGCTCCCACGGCCGCTCGACGGTAATTCAAAGTCAGCCTAGACAAACAGCTCGAAGACTTCAAAGACAGTTCAGAATCTGCGGTACCTCGCAACGGTACAATAATAATTCCCAATTCGAAGCAGAGTGATGCTAAAATACGAACAAAAATCTAAAATACCTCGTGACAAACATAGGTTAACTCACCAATCCCACGTCGTTTTTCCAAACAAATACGCCACTCCGCTAAAGCGCAAAAATCTCACCAACGAACAAACCAAACCAACATGATAAGATTTCTCTCAGGGCTTCAGTTAAAATCCTGTTCAGATCCGTAAAATTGCGATTAATTACTCCAGGACATTTCAACCAAATATGCGGGAAGAACGATGTCATTGACAACCTACGTCACATGATGACAGAAAAGGACCACCGACAACGGCGTCCATCGAAACGTACGAGATAAGCTGGCAAACTACTGCGACTAACGCCACCAGTTCGGTTTGCAGGTACTAACTGGAGCGGGAATTTTGAAACCGTGATACTCTTTTTGATTAAGAACAATGCATGGTTAGAGTTGACAATGCCCAGCCACGTCGGTCCGGCCGTATAAAGAACAATATTCAAAGATGATGAGCTGAAAGTTTCATTTTCATGAAACAGATTACGTATCCCAATAGCTCGGAAAAATCCATCCCATGGTAAGGGTACAAACCTGCCACCTTCCGTGAAACATCCAAAAATAGTATTTTTTTAGAGTAGGTATGTTGCATGACACATAGGTACATAGAGAACACTGACGAGTCCTATGTTAGCCAGACCGCATAAGTGTTGAAATAAAAATATTTGTGAATATACAGTATATTTGAAATATGAGCAATGAAAACAAAGAGTAACCATTATCACATGGATTTTGATCAACAAAAAGACCAAAACATGATACCATAATTACTGATTGACAATAATTTTGTTTCAGAAATGTCCTGCATTCATAACCATTCAACGTGCTGACATCTATATGGCTTCTTCAGGTATCCGGAACACCTGAGTGATTGAATCAAAAAAATTATAATTTCTACACATACAAGCAAAATAGAGTTTTCCAAGCTGCAGCAAATGAAAGATACTTTCAAATTTTCAATGCCTGCGACAACAATGTTTTCCAAATTCAAGAGTGGGGGTAGTACACAAAATTCTCTGGATTCCAACCCAATCGGACAATATTTCGAAATTGGAAAACATGTCGCTTCCGCCGGCCCCGAACTGGTATGGAAAATACACGATGCATACAGAAAAAGTGATGGAAAGGTTAGTACAAGATTTCAGGAAAATGGTGATTCGAATCTCATTGTGATTGTTGTATAAAATAACTGTTCAAAAATCTGGGTTTTGAGATTTTTGGCTATTACTTAAAAGAGGACTGTTACCAAATGATTGAGCTAGAGGTGGTAAAATAACATGTTTATTGTACAATGTTCACATTCACAAAATAAATAGGTATTTATAAATTAACTACATCTAAACAGAGCTGGCCTATTTACAATTATGGAGTAGTTGTAGAGAGATTGAGTGTAATAATAATTGAGAAGTTATCTTGAGAAGATGTAGAATCATATTTCACAATAGAAAAGTCATAACGATGTGTTTACTTGAGAAACAGCGTTGTCTGCAAGACTAGATCGAGTAATGTGTGTTGCTGGAATTATTCAAGTCAAGAATATTGAGCGTAGAGGCGCCATCTATCTATCAAACACAAAGTTTACGGTGATAGAGTTTGAATTTATTTCAAACTGTCTACTATCAGAAAAACAAAAGGTTTTATTGATAATTTGAGATGTTGAGGTTTATAATGTAACAAGACAGACTTTCAGAGCGATTAAAGAGAAAGAATAATTACAATTCACAACGTTTACAGTGATAGCATGTCGAATCTATCAGAAAAACAGAAGTAGAAATACATAATTATCTGTGAAGAGTTGAACTGTATAAAATATAGAGTAGTTGAGGAAGCATCTGTATCATACTAATTTAATTAAGAAATTTATCATAGAATGATCAACGCTTACAGTAATAATAGTTATATTAGAAAAGCAGAAGAATTCCTATGATAATTCAAGAATTGAGAAGAAATATTTGTTCAATAAGAGATGTAAGATGTAGAGAAAATTATCATAAACTTGAACTAAAGTGACAACACTATTATTTGAGATGATATAATATGATTAGTTAAGAACAATGATGATATCAGGCAATATAAATACTGAGAAGTTGAAAAAGGAGTCGTTTGAGTGTATACTTGAGTATTCAAGGAGCAATATCAATGTAGAACCATCAGGTTATTTTTTCCAATCAGGTTTAACGAAGGTTCTGGTAACTATATTTCTTATCGAGAAGTCTTGAATGAATATTGAGAACATCCTGGTTGCAGAATCTCATGATAATCCCAGCATGGCACGTACGGGTATCTTAAACTTATAAGGCCTGAGAAGCCTTATCAAAAAGAGATGAAAATGTCTAAAAGTTGAGTGAAAACGAGTAAATTACAAGTGAATCTGGCGGTAAATTGAGGAATTCACTGTTAACGTAGGGGGGTGATTTGCGAAAGAACAGATATGAAAAAGATAGCTGTAATTGGCACATGGTTGGACGTAGAATATTTTAGAATATAAGAAATATGATTCAAAACATGAATTAGAGGTGTCGAGAATGTAATATAGAGTGTACCTTGAGTTTAAAACTAATGAGATGAACAAGTTGTTTAAAGGACATATAAAGTCATGCAGTTTCACAAGTGCACGTGCAGAAAATAAGTCATGTATTTGAGAAAATTGTACTATACCTTTTAGAGAGGATTATAGTTGTCTTGAGCAGAGAAAATGTCTTTGATTGTAAAAAAAAAAGTAGAAAGTCTTGAAAAAGACTGTAAGAATGCAATATAGAGCACTAGTCACTACCAGGTTCATTTGTAAAGAGGAGTTCGAAGAGAATAGTCTCGACAACTTCTGTACTTTCATTGAAGAAACTGTAGTATACCAGGATGTTTCGATCTTCGCGTTCGGACTATAATCATCAACCAAAATATGTATGTATAGAACGTCGATATTCATTGTAACTTCAATTTTGGAAATACGACAAACTTTGCAATATCGGAGAGGCTTCTCATTCATTGCCATCAGTGCGTTCATATCCAATCAAAATCCTGGTTACGTAATATCAGATTCACGGAACATTGTTATAATACAAGCGCTCCAATAGGTGTCAGGAATTGACGACCAGGATTGCCTGCTACATATTAAACTCTGCAAGCACATACAAGCAACACTCTAATGACTTACCAGGTTGACATCTGCAGATATGTATGTCAATAATCCCATCAAGTATAGTTGATTGATCACAATATAATGGAGTATATGAGACCGTTGGCTTATTATTCCTACATGAGAGGCAAATGATATACATGTCAGTGAATTCTTTCAAAAATTGTTGGTAACTCGTAAATTGAAAAGAAATTTTGGCGGCAACCTGACTGAAGGTATCACAAAATAATATGGAGTTAAAATGAACGGAAGTACTCCTGAAAAGTATCACTGTTTGAATCTTACCCTGATAGATTGAAGAGCCTCTCAAAAGTTACCGATGTATCGTTATACAACAGAAATCTTTATCTTAATCTAAAACATGATTTATACTTCCTAATTGTTCAAAAATCTAGGGGTTGAGATTTTCGGCTATTACTCAAGAGAAGATTGTTACCAAATGATTGAGCTAGAGGATGACGAGATATTGTTGATGATGGAGCTCGTGTTGAATGATTATTTGGGCTATTACCATAATCTATTGTGGATGTAATGATTTCCGACGTTTCGATAGACATCTTCTATCTTTATCAAGGAGGAAAAGTAAAAAACCTTTCGAAAATTATCAATTTTCAAAAAGTCAATATGACAGAAGTCATGAAAGAAAAATGAACAATGTTATATACTCATCTGTGATATGATGATCTTTTTAAGTTGTATCGAACTATCGGCGTCCAAACTTCTGGCAGATCTATAGATGGAGCACTTATGGAATCTGGTGTTATTTTCATAAATGCTGCTTCTTTGATTTTTCTTCTTGAAAGTTTTTCTTCTTTGGATATTATTGATGCTTCATCCCATTTTATACGATGATTCTCATCTACATCATGTTGGACTAACCTGGATTTGTCGCTGTCTAGTACTCGTAGAAGCTTCTGATGTTCTTTTATTCGTACATTCAGAGGGCGTTTAGTTTCTCCGATGTAAGATCTTCCGCACTCGCAAGGTAATTCATATATGCAGTTCTTTGTCCTTTGTGTCTCATTATTAGGCTTAACTTTTGTAAGTTTAGCTCTGATAGTGTCTTGAGTTTTGAATGCAGTCGTTATGTTGTATCTATTTCCAATTCTTCTCATTTTCTCCGGAAACCTTTTACATAAGGAATTACGGTTTTAATGGTCTGATTTATATCTGTTGGTTCAGGTTGACTTGCTCTTGTTCGTTTAGCTTTTTCTAATATCTTTTTGGGGTAGCCATTGCTTCTAAGAGTTTTCGAGATGTTATTTATTTCTTCATTTTGGTCTTCTTCAGTGCAACAAATAGTTATTGCTCTATCAAATAAACATTTTGCCACTCCCAATTTAGTGTTTAGTTGGTGGTTTGAATCAAAATGTAGATATTGTCCTGTGTTCGTTGGCTTTTTATACACGGTGGTTCTAGGGATTCCATTTTGTTTATGTACGAGTACATCTAAGAATGGAAGTTGTCTGTCCTTCTCGATTTCAATTGTGAATTTAATTGATTCCTCTTGATTGTTTAGATATTGAAGGAATCCATCTATAGTGTCTCTTCCATGTTGCCAAATAATGAAAGTATCATCTACATATCTTTTCCACAGTTTGGGTTTAAGTACATATTTTCTAATGCCTTCTGTTCGAAAATTTCCATATATAAATCAGCTAAAATTGGTGATAGTGGTGAACCCATGGCCATTTCGAATTCTTGTTGATAAAAGATGTCTTCAAATTGGAAATATGTTGTTTCAATACAAAAGAAAGCATTTCCATAATTGCATTTGCGCTTAGTGTAGTTCTTTCACTAAGGGTTTGATCTTTCAAGCTTTTTCCTAACTATGATAAGTGTTTTATCTGTCGGAATATTAGTGAACAAACTGGTGATGTCGAAGCTGACCATAACGTCTTCTTCCATGATTTCTTGATGTTTCATTATTTCTATGAAGTGTTTCGTGTTTCTTATCATCGATGATGAATTAATTTTTAATGGTGATATAATTTTCAGCAGAAATTTAGCCAATTGGTGGCATGCTGAATTTCTTGAACTCACAATTGGTCTTAGAGGAATATTTGCTTTGTGTATTTTTGGTAGACCAAATAAATGTGGTGGTTTACTGAAGTGAGGTGTAAGTCTTGATCTAACGAATTGATCTGGAAATTCATTTCGATATTTATAAAGGATTTTGTAAATCTTGTTTTCAACTGTGGTGGTAGGGTCCTTTTTTAGTCTTTTGTATTTTCCTGCTTCTAATAATTCATTGATTTTTTGATTATAAGAGCCAACAACTAGAATTACAGTGGCGTTTCCTTTGTCTGCTGGAAGTATCTTTATGGAACTATCCGATTTAAGATCTTGTAATGCCCTCTGTTCAGCTTTATTTATATTGGATAGAGGTGTTTTGTTATTCCTGTCTAACAAGGTTCTGATTTTCTATCTGTACTCTTCGGCTTATTCAGGTTCTCGAATTTTCTGTGCAGTTTCTTCTGCTGCCAACATGATTTCAATTTTTGGTATCGTCTTAGGGGCTATAGAGAACTTGAGACCTTTGTTGAGGAGAGATATCTGATCTTTACTTAAGTTCTTATTAGATAAATTGATCACGGTTTTTGAATGATCTAAGGGTTCATATTTTCTTGACTCCTTCATAAGTTTCTCCATTTTCTTTTTTTGGACTGGTTTTTGTTGTTCATATATTCTTTCATAGCTATGTTTAATAGCTCCCAGAATATTTTCATAATCTCCAGCATTAGTTTTTGATTGAATGCTACATCTTTTTTTATCTCCTTGATAAAGATAGAAGATGTCTATCGAAACGTCGGAAAACATTACATCCACAGTAGATGATGGTAATAGCCCAAACAATCATTCAACAAAAGCTAAAGAAGTTGGTTCATTGAAATATATCGTTATCAGTGTTCGCAGAAATATTTGTTAAAGTTAAAGCATCTTGAAGAACCCCTGTTTTCACTTCAATTTTCAGTTGCACCTTCGAATATCATATCAATGTTTAATTTTTTGAGTGTAAATATATCAACCAAAAATTTTTTTTTCATTCAATGAAAAGGATGAAAAATATTGACTCCTTGAGAATTTTTGGGTGAATTCATTGGTTAACTCTCATGTGTGCCTTATTGAAATGGAAACAACTCAACAAACAAGGCTTCACCGAGTACAGCGAAACACATTAGGGTGTGGAGGTTCATGGGAATTTCAGGTCGATGAACTAATTTCATGGTGTTGAGTTCGCTATCTCATAATCCCTGCATGCAAAGCACTCAGATCCTCTTTCGGATTATGAAATAAATTGGTTTTTGATAGAGTAAATTCAATTCATTCGAAGATATCTTATTCTGGTACACACGAAGTGGAAAATTCTGGATACATTTCTACACGAGCAGAAATAAAGAGGCTGAGTTTATCTTCTTCTTCCTTGTGTTTAAGGTAATAGCTTGTTTTCTCCAACATTTCTTCTCAGTACTTTCATTTCGACAGTTCTAAGAATTGATTTGGTTCTGTTATTATCAGCTGTCGTCTAAATGGCGTAGATCATCATCGGTTGAATACAGGTTGTAACACCCTTTTTTTACCTATTATATATTTTTCGGACGCCAGCTATTCTTTGCTTATCAGGGAGAATAGCAAACCTACCAAGGTAGCTTCTAGTCGAAGACAGAGTTCGGTTTTATCTAAGCTATTAGCGATAATTTGAGCAATCAAATAGGCAAAAATTTAATATAATTTATTCGGAATATATGTACAGAAAATTCCCTCGGTATGTTGAATAAAAATAACGTAAGTAATCAGCTATATTTCAACAAAATAATAGATTTAAACTGACAGCATGCAATGTGAAAATAAATTAATTCGGTATATTGGTACAGAAAATCACCTCGGTATGTTGAATACAAATAACTTAAGGAATCATCAATATTTCAGCAAAATAACAGATTTAAACTGACAGTATGAAAAGTGAAAATAAATTAATTCGGTAAATAGGTACAGAAACTCACCTCGGTATGTTGGATACAAATAACGTAAGGAATCAACTATATTTCAGCAAAATAACAGATTGAAACTGACAGTATGAAAGGTGAAAATAAATTAATTCGTTATATAAGTACAGAAAATCACCTCGGTATGTTGAATACAAATAACGTAAGGAATCAACTATCTTTCAGCAAAATAACAGATTTAAACTGACAGTATGAAGGTGAAAATAAATCAATTCGGTAATCTACTGTAACAATTTAAACAGAACGCAAGAATTCAGTTATACTTGTGAAAATAACACTTTCCAAGGACATTAACAATTACAAGTGAAATGCATAAAAAAATTTAGAAAGCACTGACGTGAGGTCAGATTGCTTTGGCGCTCTTGTTGACCTACTTGCGAGTAAATATTCAAACCTTAACAAATCTATAAGCTCTGATCGGGTGAACAATAGTCTTTTTCCGTACTATGGGACAATGTGATGTATATATGAAAGCCTAATGAATAAACAAACCTTTATCTCAATTTGAAAATAACTACTCATAATTTTCACCAAATTTTGTTCTATGCTTCTCCTCAAAACTTATGTCATTGTTTTTCTGAGTTTTGACAACTCCATCAAATTCTTTCTCTAAGATAAAAAATTTTTGATTAATATTACGTCTGTGCTTTTCTGAATTTTGACAACGTCATCGACATCGAATTCTACCTCTATGAATTCTATGAAAATTTTGATTGATATTACGCCAACTGACACTGATATCTAGGTCCGCAAGTTGTCTAACGAATATCGATCTGTGATGGCAAATCTTTCAATGACAAAACTCGGACTTCATGACATTTCTATTTTCTCTTGAGTAAATGAAAAAATGATCATATCTTCAGAAGGGGAAAGCTACGACAATGAAATTTTAGGATGAGTAAGATATCAGTAACCCCAATATATATACGGATTTTATTTAAATCTAAATGAAGTCTTAGGAGATATTGAGTATTGAAAATTTTTTTTGGGAATTTTTAAAAATTTTCTAGCGTGACGATTTCTGCGAAATTTTGCAAGCCGTTTCGTTTCAGCCTCCTCAATAACATTACAAGTATTAACTTGATCGGATGGATATTCTAGTAGTTATTGAGGAAACAAAATTTCAGATGCTCATAACTACTGAACCATCCGACGGATTTGGCCCAATAACGAACTTGACTGAGATATTTGGACAATTAACCTATTCTGAAAATATGAAAACTCTAGCTGATTCCTTTTGGGTGCTAGAGAGGATATGGCATGCCGGCCGGACGGACACACACAACCGGACAGACTCAACTTTCGCCACGAATTCTTCATCAGGAGTCGGGCAATCAATTGAGACCATTTTCGGCTCGATATTCCAAAATTACAGACATTCGGGCAAAATGATAGGCACTCTGTTCGGGTGAACAAGAGCGCCAAAAATGAGTTAATTCTAAATCAAAATCAATCTGGCTGCGAACGCTACTTTCTTGCAAATAGGACGCAACAAATTGTGATTGACGGTAATCTGAATAAAAATTTTACTGGCTCGCGAGAAGAGCTAAGAATAATTGTTATCTACAGACGGAGGGTTGCTAACTGTCCACGTGGACAGAAGTCTACAGAATTCCTGTAAAAGGAATGAAATCGAATTCGGAAAAATAGGCGATTTTGATGAAATTGAAATAAAGGGGGTTTCGGCAATGGGGTTATTCGTTTTACTCACTTTTTCTTTTCTTTCGTCGCTCAGGATACTGACGTCCGGCAAAACCACACTCTGTGAACGGATGAAATAAACTAAAATCGCTACTATTGAATAATAAAAATAAAATAAACTCCTGTGAATACTGAAAACTGAATAAAATTATCTATCTACAATCTTAATCTTAATAATTCTTAACAATTTTTGAATACGGAACTATCATTAATAATCTACCACGCTCTTTAATAATCCTAATCTGAATCTCTAATCTGAATCTGCCTTAATACCGGGGGTAACATGGCCTTTCATACTCTCCCGGGGGGAGATGAAACGGACACACACAGATGTGGCATTTGTCGCCTAAAATCATCTTCGATTTCGGTTTATCGCGTAAAAACAGATTTATCGGATTCTAGCGAAGAGAAATTTATGTTTTCAGGCCTTTTTTTCCTCACCGAAAAACTCTGAAACAACGACTTCGAATCTTAAGGCGTATACAGGGGAACGGAAAATATATAAAATAATCGGAATACTCAAAATGAAGAATGATTTTCCTATACAAAAAAAAATCAAGCTTCATTACAAGGTCTTGTATATTTTTGCATCTTTGAGTCGCCGAAAAGTTATTGAACATTCTAGAAAGACCCCAACTTTATACTGATTTTCCTAAAATCCTTATTTTTTTCTAGGAGTGTTCGGTGTTCATATTCGAGAAACGCTGTGCGGAAAAATTACATAAACCTAAGCGGAAGGAGACCGTAACCGAGATTCTTCGTGCTTCCGTCAAACAGTTGGAACGATTCAGGCATCCCAA
>JARTUT010001935.1:0-36302 GCA_030674115.1 Micraspis discolor
ATTTGACCAGCTATCCGTAAAATTAATTTTTTTGATAATTACTGAGAGAATCGGGATTAAAAGCCAATCTTTACTAAGTTCCATTATATTGGGAGATTTGTAAAAGAAAACCGGTTGCTTCCACGATGTTGTTCGATGATAATAACATTACTATATTTCTCTTTAAATTTTTTATGAAAGTATTATTGTTGAGAAACTTTTCCCTACATAACTAACTATATAATAATCTGTTCTTGTAAGTATTCAAAATCCCGTTAACGAGTTATTTCAGAAAATGAAATTTTGGTGGGGCAATTCATTTCAATGCGTCACTGAAATATCGATTTCAAACTAATGAGTTTAAACCCAATGATTACATGTTATTGATATCCCAAGCGAGCTGTTATTCATTCTAATAGACCAAGAATTTCAAATCACACTCTCCAGACAACTTGTGCTGAATCCTACCCTGTTCTAGAACTTCAGATGTCTAGGACCGCTCGCTCGGTTTTGCACTAGGCGCCAAATTTCGAATTCACTGTTATCGCCGCATTAGAGAAATACCTTAATAATCAATATACAAAATCACTTTCGAGAACGGTAAAGTACATAATTTGGACTAGAATTTTCCGCTCTACAACTTTTGTTTAAAACTTTTTCTTACTAAACCTTCTAATTCGCGAAAATATCAGAAAAACCGTATTTTCTCTATATTTTCAAGAATTCTTCAATGTTCCTGAAAATTGTAAGACCTGCATATTTGACCATATGTTTCTCTCATTATAACAATCAACATATCAAAAATGCAGCTCTTTCCGAGAAAAAGTGATTTCAGGCCTTCCTTTACTGGACTAATATGGGACTTTCAAATATAGACTTGACAACTTTTTCAAAATGAAATGCAAATCATTTAAGATATTTCAAAAACTTCCTTTCAGCGATTCTCTCACTTTTCAATACCACCGGTGTCGTTTCGGCAATCACTTCCTTACAAAAATGCCTCAATCTAATAATTGTTTGACCTGATGGAAGTTATAATTACATTTCTTTATTACAGGGTCAAAGTTCTAGAATGTTCAGCGAAAGACGATATCAACATCCGTGAAGTTTTCCGATCATTCCTGAATATTTCCAGAATTGTACCAAAAGATATTGAGGAACATAGTTCTGGATTGAAAAGAACATCGAGCGCTTATATGTCTCACAAGAGTGGTAGAAAAACTGGAAGCCCATCGCTGGAAAGACCAAAAGCAGAAGGTTCGGAAAATGGAAACTTTCCAAAACCCAGATCGAGATCTTTGATAAGGAGAGCAAGTAGAAAGGCAAAGCAACAAATCAGAGATACAAGGAACGGATGTGACGATTGTAAAGTGTCGTAAAACAGTAATTTCTCGCTTTTTGGATTGATAATATGATGTTTGAGTTGAAATGATGATAATAACGGTTACAAACAGTACAATAAATTTTATTTTACTGAAAAAATCGAACGTGGTGGGATCTTTCAGAATCCTATTATGGGCATATCTCCAGTGTTGCAGGGTGACACTACACAATGAATAAATTCTATCGACAATTAAACCAGACCAAATTTTTTTCTAAAATCGAAAAGTCATTACTCGCTGGTCGATGACTTTTCACTGTTGATTGCCGGCTCCATCGTGATGGACTTGGCCATAGTTTCAGCCCCTTTGATGGCACATATATCGTCATTCAGGATTCAGGTAGAATTTCTACCAAATCTGAATGAATCGATGAATAAGATATCGGTGGCTGAAATTTTTATTTTGTAGATGAATAATTTCTGGTGGGAAACCAAGTATTTTTAGAAGAATTCAGAAGAATTCTCATTGAGAAGCACGATTCGGACGTTTACTTGCATTTCGGTCAGATAAGTGTGTTGGTTCTGCGACTATTTTAGTTCTGTTGAAAAGACTAGTTATATTATGATTATTTTTTGAGCCTCATTTGATTTTTTTCAGTTTAGACTTAATTACCTTTGGGTAAAGTCAATTAAGCCGTGTATAATAAATAATACATAATTTTCATTCTGAGTATTTTTGTTCTTCGAAATTATTTCAGTTTCTACATATTTCTGAACGTTTTCATTTCTGGTGTAGTGTTTGTTGAAAATTAAAATTAATAATTTTTATCATTCTTGCATAATGGAAATATAAAATATCATTCAAATGATAGAATTAATGAGTTATTCATTCCTATTCGATATTTACATTTATTAGACAAATATTGATAATATTTGTATTATGAAATTTTTTCATATTACTCAATATATTCTTCAAGCTATATATGGGCATGAAATTATGGTTGAGGATATTCCTACCCTCTATAAGTGAGGTTATTTGAAACATTCTTTTAGAAAACTTCTACTTTTTCAACAGAACTTTTCGAAAATCAAAAATATTCATGTCAAAACAATCTAGAGAGTTTCTTTCTGATAATTTCACCTTGAAAACGGTAGGAGATGTCTACCGAATCGTTGGTTATAAAAACAACAATAATAGGGATGGAAATAGCCAAAACAATTATTTATAATAGTTTCATCATCAAAAATATCAGAACTGTGGGGTTTTAATTTGTTTTGCTTTGCAACGATTTCTTTCAGATCTTGAAAAAGTTGGTATGAATCTGGTAGATTCAGGTGAAAACGTACGATTTTAGTTGTAATTGAAATCTCGTTGATTTCATTCTGTCATTCAGTAGAATACTGATTGTAACTATTGGCAACCCTGGTATGGAACCGAAATTTGAATTTGCGGTGTACCTACTCCTATAAATCGCCTTGCGCACAATAATTATAATATTTATTGCATCATGTGGGACAAACATACATTTGTATAGGGCAAGTTAAATAAGAGAAGGTGGAAATGTAAGCTAAGACTAAGCATTCAAGTGAAGTTATAATCGAAATATTCTTCTGCTGCAAGAAAGAAAGAGAGATAACACATGGGCTATATTAGGTGTTTTGAAAATGTTAACCTACAGGATATTCTGATTTATTTCCGACAAACTGAAATTGATAATAGAGCATATCATTTTGAGCGGAAAAGTTCCTATGAACATGGGTCCGGAAATGCTTCGTTTCCGAGATACAGGGGATTTAAAGTTGAAAAAATAATTCGCGTTTTCTTCAATATCTTTCGACCGATTCCCACTGATTGCATGAAAGTTGGTACATAAGGGTTTTTTGAGGTGAGAAATTCAAATTGGTGCTCAATTTGGTTGTATTTTTAGAGGGCGCCACATGCAATGATTTCGTTCCCTTTAAACCGTTGCAACTTTTTTGTGCTATTGTAATGAACACCTCTTTCCAACGTCCTAGTAGAAGAGCGGCTTTCCACCGACGAAGAGGTGTTCAAAAGAAAAATTGAAAATTTTAAAAAAATATTGTTTATTTTGAGTTTCTCCTGACGGGAGAAATCTTCAGGGTTCGGCTCGTCGCTAGGAAGGACGAGTCTTCAGTTCTTAAGATTGGGGAACTCAATAAAATTCCTGAATAACTAAAACTAATTTATTCGAAGCACACAAAAAACAAAATGACAATTTTATCAAGCACAAAAAAATAATTAAAACAATCTCTGACAAAATATTTTTGGAGGTTTCGGACTATGGACTTTTTACTGTTTATAAATTTTATATCTGATCTTTTTCCTTGGACTTCTAACACGGAACTTCACTAGCGAAATTTCGAACTCACTCAATTACAACACCATAACTAGGTATTTTTCTAGAATTTAATGACTGATTTCTTCTATACTTTTCTTAAGTGTTTTCCTGGTTACGGATCACGTTGAACTGACTTTCCATTCCCTAATTTTTCCTAATATCCCTTTGTCCGTGGGCGTTATCGAACATAATCCGGAATACCCTAATTTCTCCTAATTGGTGCCCTTCTTTTCGATAGTTCGAAATTTACTCCACTAATTAGAAATCTAAGTTTCATTGGCTTTAGTCAACTGAGTCTCTCGATACCAACCTCTGATTGGTCCACTAATTTAATTTAAATTTTTCTACTACAGATCCACCTTTTTCCCATCGTTAACCTAATCTAAGCTCTTAAGGTCGACAAGGGTCACGTAAATGTATCATATGTCGAACTGTCCTAATTCTCAAATTACATTATGTAGTATATCTATCAAGATTTCCATGAAGCGGATCAATAAATTTTGTTTTAAATCTTAGGTTTTATGATTATTGGTGTGATATTTTTGAGAGGTTTATTACTGTCTGGAATGTCTTGGATTTTCGGTTAGATATGGTCTTTCGCTTATCAAGACCCATTATCCAGCATCGCTAGACATATCATATTACACTATCCTGTACGTCATTTTGGACTGAAAAAATCGATTCCGCTGACTTTTCTAGTTGAAAAGGGTACACATCATTTAAGTCGCTAGAACCAACGGTTTTGGAGAAAAACGCATTTAAAGCTTATGATTCATACCTACCAATTTTCACTAAATTTCAAATTTTCAAAAAATTCTTTTTATGATTTATTTCATGCAAATTGTGGAAATTTACTATTCCTCTCCGAATAAAAGTGGAATCATAAGTTTTTTTCTAAAAAATCTGGCTCTCGTTCATTTCTTGCAATAATAAATCTGCAAAATTGGTCCCTTCTCATTTCGTCACCAGGATGGAGGGCTTGAATAGGAGTTTAGTGGTATGGCAGCCTTGTTTGTTGTTGTTTATTAAGTGTTCGGAATATTCTGTTTCCTGAAATATTGAGTTGTTGGGAAGCTTAACGAATACTGAGTATTTTATTTTCTTCGAAGGTCTGTAAGATCCTATTTCTCTGTAAACAATTTCTTCTTTGTTCGGGCATTCGGTCACCAATACCATTTCCCGTATTTCTTGATAAGCTGCTTGAAATGCTTCATGATTGGGGTGTCGACGATTTAGAAAACGTGTTGCATATTCACGTGCAGCAGCTCTTAAATTTCTATTACAGAAACCATAAACAAAAATGATGTCTGCATATTCTACATTACTATACGCAAAAGGCATTTCAAAAATTTTCTTGCAATTGTAAAACTGTATTAAGTTATGAGTTAACTATAATTATAATTAATGACATCTAAATCTGACATGATAGATAGATAGATAGATAAATTTATTCGTCATCAATATTACATGACAGGTCAATACTAATACATAGCATTATATAAAACAAAGTTATAGATACTAAAAATAACATCACCAACATGAGAATATTTAAAAACCGACGAAAAAACATATATTATTGAGTCTATACAGTTCAATATCTCACTACGGTTACAGCAGTATTTTCACGCATTATTGAAATTTATTCTATAGAAATCAACATATTCTTTCACGCTATAGAAAGCTTAATTTGTCAAAATTGATTTGATTTTCTTTTTAAATTGTGTGTGATTCAACAGCGTGATCTCATTCGGCAGTAAATTGTACAAAACAGAACCAGCATGGTACGGAGATCTTTCATGAAACTTATGGTAGTGCTTCGGAAGATGAATTCTATGTCTTGCCCTCGTTTCGTATTTATGGAATTCTTGACGACAAACCAATTCTGATCTCTTCGAGTGTATTAAATTCAGCAATGTATACAAGTATATAGATGGTAAAGTAAAAAGAGAATAGGTTCTGAAAATTATCCTACATGACGTCTTAGGTTCTAATCCAAAAAGGAGTGGTATTATTCTTTTCTGCAAGACAAACAGCCTGTGAGTATCAATTGAGCTCCCCCCCACCAAGATACTGTATCTCAAGATAGAACACACATTTGAATGATAATATGTAAGTGCGCCTTCCATGCCTATAAATCTCTTTATGTGGACCAGTGTGTAAAAGCAGGTATTCACTCTCCTGCACAAAATATCAATCTCCCTGGACCATCCTAGATGGTGATCCAGAGTGGTGCCAAGAAGTCTGACTTCATGAGACAACAGCAAGACCACATCATTGAGCACAAGGTGAGGCTCCGCCGGTTGTATAAGTGCATTGTGAAATTCAATTGCGGTAGTCTTCTCAAAATTTATCATTAGTTTATTTTTATCGCACCAGTTTTTAAATTCACGAAGTACAGTTTCATCTTTTTTTGATAATCCTTCTCTCGATCTATCAGAAATGATAATAGATGCATCGTCGGCGTATAAAAATACTATTCCATTTGTTATGTACTCAGGTAAGTCATTTACAAACACTAAGAATATCAATGGTCCCAAGACACTTCCTTGCGGGATACCCAAACCCGTGTCAAACAATTCAGAGGAGCCACCCTCTATCCTAATGCAGATTTTCCTATTCTTTAGAAGAGATGTTAACCACTAGTTCATGAAACCACGTATTCTTATTCGCTCCAATTTTTCCGAAACAAATTCAGCTTCAAGATAGTCAAATGCCCTCTGCAGGTCGAAAACAACATCAGAACGTACTCACCATTGTCCATCTTTGTGGAAACTAATTGGACAATTTCCACGATTGCAGTTCCCGTCGATCTGTCTGATCTAAATCCGTGTTGTGCTTCGGTGAATAGTTTATTCTTCTCCAGAAATTGCGTCAGTCTATAGGCTAATACTTTCTCGAACAGCTTCGAGAAAACACTAACAATCGTTATGGGCCTATAATTTTCAATCTTATTTCGGTCGCCCTTCTTCAACAAAGGTATCGGTTTTCCCGTTTTTAGGATACTGGGGAAAATCCCTTGCATAATACAATTATTGATGACTTTAGTGAGATGGCTGCATACTGTATCCACTGAATGCTTCAGCAAAATGATTGGAACGTCATCTACTCCTGTTGATTTCTTGTTGGGACGGGAGGCAATTAACTCTGCAATCTCCTCCTCCGTGACTGGGAAAAAATACATTGATTTAGTGTTTTCAACTTTCATTGTGGTGCACTGTGTTTTGTCGGTTGAAAAAAAATTCAAAGACGTAAAAATACACCGAAATTTCGACATAATTCAGTCCTATCCGATACTATCATATTATCATCTTCAATTTGCATCCTAGGTCGAGCGATATGCTTATTTTGAATTGAATTTATTATCTGCCATATTGTCTTTTTTGTTAGAACTCCTATTGATTTTATCAGCAAAAAATAACCGTTTTTGGTCATTGATTAAATTATTAACTTCAGATTTCAGGGTCTTACATTTATTTTTTAAGTGTTCTTCACGATAAATAGAATGTAGCTATGAGAAAAATTCCAATTTCTTGAACTTTCTTTTAAGTTCGTCTGATATTTTAAGTTTTTGCGAGACCAACACCTTGTTCTGGTTTTTGTCTCCTGAATCGCGTTTTCAAAACACCATATGAAGTCCTCATATAAGGAATTGAATGCCTCCTCCGCATCTGGACGCATGTGGTATTGGACGTCCGATAAATGTTTCCGCAAGAGGAATTTAAACTCAATAAGGTTTTCAGATGTTACCTTTCTGCCAACACTCTCAATAATCGAATGCTCATGAGTGACAACCGCAGAACTGAGGAAACTGACAATCTGCACATTATGATTCGAGAAGCCTGCAAGAAAATTCGAAATATCCGTACACTCAGACTCTACGTTTGAAATAACATAATTCACACTACTCTTCGACCTATTACCGTGGCGTTCGGTGAAAATTCTAGTAGGGGAATCTATAAGGGACCTAAGCCCGAAAGCAGAGATTAGGCTCTTCAGTGATCTGGTTCTGTACTGTTCGGGTAGGGGCTCGTCGATATTTAGATCACCACATATGATTATTCTCGCGAAACGACTACTCATTTCAGACAACAATTGTGCAAAGGTATCTTCGAAAATGTCATAGTCCCCATCCGTAGATCGATAGATACATAAAATACAAGTATGGTCCAGAAATGAGACACCACAGCACTCGAACGATAATTCGCTATTTAACCTATCTAATAAAGAAATGGGCTTACATGATTCTGCCAGTACTGACTTAACGTAAATCATCGTTCCTCCTCGGATGTGAATGGATCTACAAAAATTGGCGATGCACGCATAACCATCAAACTGAAATAGTTGAATATTATTGTCCTCAGTGATCCAATGTTCAGACAGACAAACGAAATCTGGCGAATTTTGATCCAATAACAATGATAGTAAATTAATTTTATTTGACAAACCTTGAATATTCATGTTCATTATACTGTCACTTTTTACATGTGCAAGTTGTACATGAAATCTTCGCCTTAGCTTCGAGTGAGTCATCGTCCGCCGTCCGATTGGTCATTTCTTTTCCGAAAAAAACGAAATCTTTTGACCGCTATGCCTTTGGGCCAAGTAGTTGGCTCCATTAGTTGCTCTTATAAGGACATATCCGCTCCAACTTTGTAGGAGCTGCTGATTGCATCCTTATGTCCACTAAGTTGCTCAACAGTGAATTTTTTACCACTGAATTTTTTTTTTCCAGATACGATTCAATCTGTTTGGTGTCGACGTCCTTCTGCACTTTTCCAACATACAACCATATACGTCTCATTGCAGAGGCAAATGTGTTTTCGTTTTCTGGATAGTTGTTTGTATTGCTTCCCCAAACTATATTGGAAGTTCGATGCCCACTAGTTGCTCGTGCATGTTTTTCACTTGAAATTTTTATTTTCTCAGTTTTATTGTCCCTCTGGTATAAACCAAACTCATCAGGTCTCGCAGAATGGTGAATCTTTTGATCTCCCGATGAAATGTCAGTAACGGCAACGCCGCTTCTGAGTTTGTAATTTGTCGTACTTGTTAAAGTATCGTCAACGTTATTTTTGTTTCTCAGGAGGGATATTATCAATACCTTATCACTCACCATGGACTCCAACTTTGCATTCAGTTGCTGTAAATATTGATTTTCCATTTTAGCCAACTTCAGCTCATTTGTTGATGTGCAGGGATCTGATGTATTTACTAGGTTAGAATCTGTCCCGTCTCCACAATCGATGAACTTATTATTTTCTTCCGGAATATTTGCTTCGATATGAGATCTCAACTCCTGAGACACTTGTAAACTATTTGGAACTCTTTTCATAATTATATTATTCTGGTTTTCCATGGCAACCACAATAGATTTAAAATGGCTATACACAATAACAGATTTAAAATGTGTTAGGTTTTGATGTCATTAATAATAATAATTGTCAAAGAGTTAATAGCTTATCAACCAATACAGGAAAATAGTATTGGTTACGAGAGGCCTGAACGAAGCGTACAAAAAAGAAATCATCTACAGAGAAATAGGATTTTACAGATCTTCGAAGAAAATAAAAAACTCAGTATTCGTAAAGCATCCCAACAATTCAATGTTTCAAAAACAGAGTATTCAGAACTCTTGAAAACATCAATTACATAGCATACCACTTCTACTAATTAGTGGGCAATAGAAAAACCGCATGCATTTCGCCTTAAAAATTTTCCAAATGAATTTAAATTAAATATTGAAATGGAAATAATTTTCCAGTTTTGAGACCCTTTGGCTTTAAATGCAATTTTCTCTAAAACGGTTGCTCCTAGCGACTTCGATGAGGTATACCTTTTTTAAGTAAAAAGGGTGATAAAATCGATTTTTCAAGTCCCAAACGGTTTATAGTGTAGCACGAAGAAGTTGCAACGCTTTACATGCGTTAAAATGGTTGCCGGTAGCGCCCTCTAAAAAATACAAATGAATCGACCGCAAATTTGAATTTATCGTACCAAAAAACCCTTGTATACGAAATTTTCTGAATGGATTTGAAAGCAGTCAAAAGATATTAAAGAAAACGCGAATTATTTCTTCGACTTCAACACCCTGTATCTCGGACCCATGTTTATAGGAACTTTTTTGCTTAAAATGATGTGATCTATCGCCCATTCCAGTTTGTCGGAAACAAATCAGAACACCCTATATATATGCAAAATATAGACAATGATGTACATAATTTTAATCGTGACAAAACATCCAACAGTTTCGTTAATTACGTATTACCTAAGATATTTTATTTTCCATACTTGGGTGTTACGTACCTGGTTCATGCACTAGGCTCATCAGTATGGTTTACGTGTACGTGCTATACTACAAACGGTTGGGATTCTCTTCTTGCGTTATTCTACATCTACATTATGTGGGGCCTATAAACGACCCCCACAAAATTTTTTCCATGTGTCGAAGAAACAAAATATGGATTCATTCGGTCCCATCGAGAAAAAGCTATTCCGTCTCTATGCCCGGTACAGTCGAGTGTATGCCACTCGAGCAACTCCATGATACCGCAGCAAATAAAAAAGTACTCATCCTACGGCAAGAAAAATGCTTCTAGACTTTCGTTAGAAGTTGCAGATATGGGAGAGTTTTTCATAGCGATTTTTGAGTTCTGTGTTATAATATCAAGCGTCTTCCTTCTAAGACTTATCCTAAAGGATTCCGATCAAGTAGGGGTACTATTCTCGTAATATTTGGGATCGGGAGACATTCATATTCACTAAAGACATGTTCTAACATAGGTAGGAGTGTTAAACCACGGCCGTCTTAACACATGGCCCGGCGCCTGAAGCGGCAACGCCGCAAAAGACGATGTCTGGGAGGTATACGCTTAGCTGAGAGATACGATGTTTTGAACGTACCATTTCATTTTCTTATGTCATTAAATGTGGTTTTCGATGAATATCTGAAAAAAAGATGGAAGTATGCCCTACTCAGTCAATAAATTGAATACAAATACAAATCAAAATTGAGATTAAAGCAAATTGGATGATGTTTCATTCAATTTATTTTCCAGCAAGAACCACGGGGAGGTGTAGGACCATCTCTCGCCATAAAATGTGAACTCAAATATAACTTTCAAAATAAAATCAACTCAAAGAAAACTCTCTCTCTCAATATATATATATATAACAAATATTTCGACTTATTTGCCTCAATTGATCAGTAACAATTTCTAGCTGCCGTAATTGGTCAAAATTTTCATTATTCTCATCTGATAAAAATGCTTCTAATGAGGTCAAGGAATCTCTCAATAAATCTGATGTAGATTTACTTGTTTTCTCATTAAACACATTTTTATAACGAGAGAGCAAATTTGTAACTTGAGACCATCTGCTGAGAATCAGATCAGGAGGAAGTATCCATTTTAGGTCATTTTCGGAAATTAGACAATTTTTATGAAATATTTTAATCTCGAGAGCTTCACTAATCTGTATAGAAATTTCAACCGATAATGATTTTTCATAATTTAAAATATAGAAATAGACTGCGTTATCGCATTTTTTAATTTCCCAAGCAGATATATCAATTTTAGCCGAATAATTTTCAAGAAAGTCTTTAAAATCTTTGATCAAATCAGAACTCAAAAAAGCTTCTACTTCATTGTTATTCCTAGTTAAAATTGCTTTCCTTCTACATTGAGGATCGGTCTTTTTTATTTGATTTTGTTTCGAAAGGTATGACGGTAAATTTGGAAAAATTTTTGGGATAGCGCCTTCTTTCAATTTCGAGAATCTTAAAGGAAGTAATTTAATGGTTCCATCGGCTTGCAAATGTTTATCAAATTTAATTCTATCGTCGGAATCAAAATGTTTCCCACAAACAAAACTATTATTATTGGGAATGAAATCTCGCGGAATGGGCATCCTCCATAAAATCTTAAGTCTTTCGTCTTTCGGGAAACTAAAACAACTAAAATATCCTTCTTTTTTTGTAGACGGATAATTACTTTTACAGGATGGAATACAACACGTTTTGAGCATTCTAGACGCAAATGATCTCAAGTCCAATTGAATTTAGGTTAGATATTAGATATTTACCAAAAGACCAATTTAAAAAAGTTATTCCAATGTAGATTTACTGACACCTATATCACAAACACTTTCACTGTTCACGGCACTCGAATAATCGCGATAATTCGCTAATTTTTCACATAAATTACCCGAATAAACAAACTAAACTAAGATGACATTACAAAAACGCGGGAAGTAGACTGCTTGCCGTAATTATTTCGTGTGGGTAAGATACCCCAGTACAGTGTTGCCGTTGTTACCAATAGCCGGGCCATGTGTTAAGACGGCCGTGGTTAAACCTACGTAAAACATGCATGTGTTAAAAACATGTGGGGCCTTATGAAAGGACGCCACAATTAAAAACTTCACGAATGTGATGACATTTGTACACGTTGAGATTGTCTGAGTTGTAGAACTTGGTTCAAGTATCCATTTTCACTAGAATAACTGTTATACTGTTATTGAAATCAGCTTCTAAACAATGGAAATGAGATATAATAGCCCCTCCAGTGATTTCTGGCAAGATCCGTTGATATAAGTGGGACTCGAATAATTTTATTAGCTGAAACCATTCTTTTAGCATTTTCAAAATAGATTTATTCGTTAATGAGCTTTTAATTTTTTATAACCAGTATTATCATCATTCAAAAATGAGCTCAAAGCTTTAAAAAAACTCTACATGTTTCTAATCTAAGATCCAAGACCCTTTCTATAGATCTTACTGCACCAACCTTATCCGTATTAAATCTATTGCCTGAACCAAAAACCATTTTTGAAACTATATACCCTTCTATGTCGTTGCCTATATGTGTATGTATTTTTATATATTTCTTTTATTTAAAATTGTTTCATAATTTATTTGAATTAGAAGGAAACAGAAGAAAATTGTGATTTGTTTTTAATATGTAACGCATGTTAGGTATAGCATAAAATGGAGTAATCAATATTTGAAGGAATTAATCTGATTGTCAACTGATATACAGGATGGTCAATTTCAGACTAGACACCCTGTATATTTCTTATTCCTCAGTGATAGGAAAGATTTCCTGAAAAACTTCGAATGATTTTATTTGGGGGATACTTTTTGACTTATACAGGGTGCGGTAAAAGTCAGTTTACCGTTTTGCATTAGAGGAAAAAAAGCAAAAATAATTGAAAATAAATTCATTTTCGCGAAAAATATAACATCAGTAATTACTTGTGTCCTCTTATTTTATGTTCGAATTGTTTTACCCCTCTTCAACACACATACGGCATCGTTTAGTCGCGGTAAAACAAATTTTACGAAAAAATTAGCACGACGACCTGAACGCGGCGCGTCGGATCCAGTACTCACGAAGTTACGATACAGTTTATGCACCATTTGTCTAGTGGGAACTTGTTTATTTGGAAAGCGCTGTTGAAATTCTTCGTCACATTTTAGGTAACTAGTGAGCAAACAAACACGTTCTTCTTTCGTGTACTTTACACGCGAAGCCATGGCAACGAACGCACTGTAATCGTACACATCAACACTACTACACACGGACAACTCAACTCGCTACGTTTCTGCTGCCTCCTTCCGCCCTGGCCGAGAATACGCGCATGCTTGAATACCAGACAATGTAAACTGACTTTTGCCGCACTCTGTATTTGAAGTTGAGAGGGGACTCATCAATCACAAAAATTGAAGGATGCTTCTTTTGAAAGATTTTGCAAGTATCTTCATAACTGTGTATGAAAAACGTTATTACGATGAATCGGTTCGATCAAGAATAATTATTTTATCTCTTATCCCTTATTCACAAAAGAAATTTCCTGAAACCAAGTTTATGATTTAGTTTTGGGTACATATTAGAGGTTTGAATGAGCAACCCTCTAAGGAGCTCTAACCCATCAAATGGAAGGTTCGGAAGCTTGAATCATACTTCCTTTGAAGCCTCTTCACAATGGTGTATGAAAACGTTATTTTGATGAACCGTTTCAACTCGGATGAATCACTTCATATATTATATATTAAATTACAAGTATAGATGGAGATAAAATGTTGTAAGACAAAGTCGATATTGCTAACAAATTCAATAAATATTTTATAGTTATAGGAAATAAACTGGCAAACTAGAATTCAGACAAAATGGGAAACATCTGCAAAAGCACAAAAGGACTAACTTAAAATCAGTATCATTTACTACGAGAGAAAAATTGAAAAAGAGGTTATAGGACCATATAAATGAATATAATTCATTGCCCAAAAATCTATTTGGTTTTCGAACATAAAAATATGTTTCCAAAATAATGAAATTCGACATGTTGTTTGACGTCTACTAAAAATCCAAATGGGTCACTGCAAGTGTTAAAAACGGAATTATCAACCTTTTCATAGTATATTGACACTTCTGGTAAATTCGAGTCATGTATCAATCAGAAGCGCCATTTTGTTTTCTCTCAAAATTTATGAATCGCTGAATACAAAGTTGTTTATTTCAAATTTAAACTTAAGGAAAAACATTTTAAACTTTGACATGAATTCTGCGCAACAAATTTCATACTATGAATTACGGATTTTCATTTTTAAATGGTACTCGTATATAAGGAACCCAGATACTTGAAAGAACATAGCCAAAACATTACTATACCAGAACGTTAAATCAGTACAGCTTTTCATAAGAGAATACCAGTCATCATACTCTACAGGCATACGAAACTCTTGGGAAAGATCAAGATGTAAGCCACTTCCTTCAAGAATATCTTATATCTGTCGGGAAAAAAACTTACATTTCATCTTCAACAGTACCTATAGTCGTAAGATACGACGAAGAGGAATAATCTACTGCTTGATTCCAAACACTCGACGTTAAATATAATTTTACATAAGTAATAACTCATGATTGATTCCAAGCGCCCATTTACTCAGTATCAAAGGACTACCACTACGTCAACTGATATTATAAACTTGGAATGTGAAGGAATCTCACTACTTTAAAATGTTTAAAACTCTTTAGGGTATGGCCAAGGGATTCCCATATAGTTTGCCACTGTCTTCACGTCAGAAGGGAGAATTCTTACGACCTATATCCGAAGATAAATAAAAGTTATAAAGCCTCGACAAATTTCTTCAAACATATGAGGTACCCTTTGATATGGAATAAATTTTCTTTCCTGCACAAGAAAAATTGTTCCAAAGTTATAGCCTCTTTACTCAGAAATAACAAAGATCCCACAAAATGAGAATAAAACAACTACAATACTGTCAATTTGGAAATTTTATACAATATTTTTTTTAAGGAAGACAAGCATCGTTTTTAGGTACACAGCTTAATATAAGCCTCTGTACTTAAAAAATTGTATGCTTTAAAATGAAAGGGCTTAAATAATATTTTAGATGATATCTCATCAAATTTTACACTCCCTATCTAAATTATCTGCACTTCAGAATAGATTGTTCTCACAAAATGAAGTTAACTTCGAATTCAAACATTTACCTACCTCTTTGGATGTTTTAAGATGATTCATCCGAAGAAAGAGTACCATGATCTATAGAGAGCAGAGAAGAATGATCAAGCTACAAATTAACAAATAATGAATCAATTCATCTCTAAATATCTGAATGAAGTGTTTAAGAAAATAATTTCACAAATTTTTTCCTGGCTATATACAATTCTTACTCCGAACCAAGTGCTCATTGGGCATCAGAACTACGAGATCATTTGATTAATGTTTTTCACTATCCTAAAACATTACTTTTGATATTAGTTTATTTGACTGTGTATCAATTTCAAGTTAGTTAACGACAATGAAAAGCATTTTTTCAATTGGGAGTGTATTATCATATATAACATATCTTCAACGGTCACTTTTGTAATAACCTTAAAAATCGGCGTACCCACCTTTAGTTCGCGTAGAAATTCTTAGATACTTTAGTAAATAGGGCAAAACAGAGGCGACAATATATTGTCAATGATACATATTCATTCACTTCTATTTTTTGTAAAAA
Source organism: Micraspis discolor (assembly GCA_030674115.1). Lineage (NCBI taxonomy): Eukaryota > Metazoa > Arthropoda > Insecta > Coleoptera > Coccinellidae > Micraspis > Micraspis discolor. Next base: position 15,686 of record JARTUT010001935.1, read on the forward strand.
TCGCACATATTTATTCTAATTCTGAAAGAACATAGCGGATGGGCAGGGCTCAATTGTTTATAGGGTCTTGTTCAGACCATATTAATATACACATGGTTACATCGACGAAAAGAAAAACATGTAAATGTGACCCCCAAAGCAATCAATTTATGGACAGCTGTGAGGAGTTTATTCGTATCAGCTACTCTTTTGTCCGTTTTCTTGCTGTTCATCATTTGAATAAAATTTTAAGTTGTAATCACTCTTAAGTGTTTCCTGATTATGAAACCGGTTTTTTGAAAGCATTCTCTATGTATTAATAAAATTGTAGGAAAAACGTTGTTACTGCAGAGTTCTAAGTGATGATTATGCCTCTCAACCTTTTTGAGTAGTCAAATAACTTCAAACACAATCATTACTTCTTTCTGTTTCCTCCAAATTCTCATTACTTAAGAAACTTTGAGGTGTCTCTTGTTGGGCATTTCTAAATATTACAACTAGCAGTCAAGTCATACCTGATTTTTTATAAAAACATCACATCAACCAATTTCAATGACTTTAATAGATAAAAGAAATCCAATCAGAAAGAGCAAAAGAAAACAAGCTTTTTATAAAAGTATTGACACCTCAAGTATCTATTGTACTATTGTTATATAAAGCATATATTGTTATTGATATCAGCAAAAAAAAATTCAGGATATCTCAAAAGGACTTGTCATTTGAAATTATTTATTGCCGATGATTTTGGTACAAATGTTTAATTATCTTATGTAATATCATTTTCATGAATTTCAGAGAAAATATAAACTTGGTTTGACATAACTGAAGCATTATACCTTATGATTCGTCTTGGCAATTGTTTTCTATGTGTCTAAAAACTACGTAATCATTTCTTCAAATTATCTTATCAATATTTCGAAAAAGTATCAAAATGATTCCTCGGGAGATATCTCAAATATCAAACGTATCATTATCAAAAATCAAATATATTTGGAATATATTCACAAATAAAATTTAATTTTTATATCGAAACTGTAGATCATTAATTATGCGTGAAATTTGCCCAGCACTTCGATTTTCGATAAAATTTTTGATATGCTGAATTGTGTTGTTCAAATTTTTCATTATTCCAAAGTCTTCTAGATATTAAACCAAATGATTTTTGCAAAAAATTTGGTGTCACCTACACAAACGAATTCTGTCACACATACAATGAGATACGCCATCCGAAGCTTTGAGATAATTTCATTTATCGAAAAATGGAAAATCGTTTTTCCATTTTTTTAACAGAAATTGTGTAAAAAATTTTACTATGTACCTATGTGATGAGAGGTGTGAAAACTTTTAAGGAAATTCCCCCACATGTTCGAAAAATCTGGAAAATGCCTTAAAAAAACCAGCTGTAACATTCGTTTTTTTTTTAACAGATTACGTTGAACAAATTGTACTACGCATGATTGAAATTGTGTCATTAATCTTTCCTTAAAAATTGAGAGGTTTTCCGAATTTTTCTTCTGTGAAAATTATTTCATATACATAGTTGTGCTACATTTTGGCTGATGAGATTTCCTTAAAAAAAAACCTCCAGTTTTCCGTTGAAGCATACGAAATCTAAATATATGTATATTGGTTGATGAAAAGTTTGTTTAGCCCAGCACTAAATGATTCATGCTGCTTGATTCGCAATATATTTCACAAGTTGTCTAAAACCAAACAGTGCGACTCGTCATTTCCTGTATCCGAAAAATTTGTTTTCGAAGGCCGACATTATAGATCTTAGACTATATCATAGTGTTAACTATAGAGGTAACATTTTTTGTGCTGTTCTAATTTTATCGAATGTAACTCTTGTAAAAGCCTGTGCTGTGCGTTTATAATTCTTGGATGATTTTATTTTCTATATTTCCAGAATTAAATTATACTTTTACAAACAAATGAAACATGGATGAATTACAAACATGTTTGGTTTTACACATTTTGTGAGAAATCTTGAGAACAGTACTCATTGAAAGACATTTTTATGGCTTAAAGCTGCACAAACCTAATCAAACTCAACACCACCACAATTTTTTTCTATTTTTTCCAAAAGTCACCTTCACAACACAATTGCCATTGAAACTATTCATCAACTAATCTACGATTTTTCGATATTGCATAATTTGAAAGGAAAACTCGAAGTTTTGTTGCGGTTATATTAACAGCACAAGTAATTTGAAAAGATAACTTCTCCCCAACTTTTCTGGAAAATTATCTCACTTTTGCAGAGAATATTAACATCACGGTTTCACTAACGCGTAATACAATTTCCTCTACATATTCTGGTTGTGAAGAAACTGCTGGGCTGACTTTGCAGACATGCATTTTAGAGATACACTAATTTTCACAATGAAAAGTGTTGGACTAACTTTGATTTTTAATTTTCCTTTCTCCGTGAAATTGAAAGAACCATCTCGAAAGTTCTGACGGCACATCTCAGTTATGTGTAGCACAATACATTTCAGACCTTAAGACTTTTTCGAAAAGTGGCACACAATACATTTAGTGAAAAAATCTTAAAACCGATTAAAATAATGAAAAAAGTCGAAGAGCACAGAGTAACACAAACCTAGCATAATTTAGCACAACAAAAATATTTGGGAAAATCAAACAAATCTGGGACAACTTTAAACACATAATTTAATTCAAAAAATCATACATAGATATATATTGTGATCAAATTATGTGGTTTTAAATGATTCATTACAATTCAATTGTAATAATTGTATCGTCAAGTATTTTGTAAAATTGTGTTGAAATAAATTTTTTACTTATATTTGAATGTTTGAAAATTCTTTTGTTTTTTTTTTTCACACCATACATGATTTTTCTATTGATTCCTCAGAATGTCTTTAGTGAAGGAATTCAGGGTAGCCAAGATGTAAGATGTTACGTATTCTTTTTATACGAAGTACATCTCAGGTGTGGGTGAAATAAGACACTAATATAAGACCTAGTTTTCTGTCAAAATACACTGATCAACAATTGCTAGGAATCACTTATGAACTTCTCTTCATTTGTATTTTTTTCAAGTTATCTCGTGAATATCTGTACATTATATGTTCTCTCAGGAAAAATTAAGATGTTTTGAGTTGAATATATATCATTTTTCCTCACTTCATCGGCTCTTGTTCACAAAATCGATTATTATCTGTAGGCTGTTACAGGTGGAGTGAAAAGCAATGTGGTATTAGATCTGTTTTTTTCTCTCGTTCAAACACATAAGGTGACAATAATTGAAGAAATGAGAACAATATCAGCTTATCAGTCATGCCGAGAAGACGTTTGGCTCCTGTGCAACTAGACCAAATCATACGGTGGATACAGGAAGGTTCGTCCCAGCGAGAAGTGTCCCGGCGGTTCAATGTTTCACAAAGTGTCGTGAGTCGGGCTTTGAATAGGTTCATCCAAAACGACTCAGTAGCTTATGTTTATGAGGGAGGTCGGCAGCGCAGTACAACAGCTGCCCAAGATCGTCTTTTGATCCTCAATGCTAGGAGAAATCCCACTTACCCGGCGTCGCGACTCAATGGCACTGAGAGTTGCAACAGGAGTTCTAACCCATAATTGTTCCGTTTGCGGCTGCCTTGGGCGAGAATTTCATTTTAATTGACGATAATGCCCGTCCACACCGTAGCCGTATGGTTAATGAAGCGCTAGAAACTCATGCTCTTGATAGGATGGACTGGTCAGCTCGCTCTTCAGACATGAATTGCATCGAACATTTCTGGTCTGAGATGTCTAGGCAATTGTCATTCTTAAAACAAACGACCAATAACGTGGAGGACCTTTCTAACGCTTTACGGGATATTTGGACGAATTTGCCCCAAAATTTTATAAATCGTTTGATTGAAAGTACGCCTCGAAGGGTAGAATGCTTGAGACGAGCTCGTGGGGACCAACTAGGTACTAGCTTAACCGAAACGTCAGCCTTCTTGTAGTTTCATCATAAAATTTTTATGTTATTCAAACACAGAATTTTGAGTGTTCCTAATAAAGTCTTTTTTTCTATCCAACTTTCCATTTTTTCATTCTTTTCTCAAGTGAACCATATTATCAACTGAAAATACTCTGATATCTGACTAAATTTATAATCTTGGAGCGAATATTTCAGAAATAAATTTAGAAAAAGTAAGTGATCCCTATCAATTGTTGAGCAGTGTATAATAAAATCTAGAAGTAAGTAAATGTTTCATCGGACCGATAGGGCTACTACGAAATGATAAAAAAATCGAGTAATAAGTTTTTCAGTGATGGTGAAGAACACTTGAGCGCTTGAGGAAATAAACAGGGTGGGCCATCCAAAACTTCCTGGACTGGCTCAATTGATACTTTGAAAAAATTATTTGAATCGTGTCCGAAATTATTATTTGGACACAGGAGTTTTAGGACATTTTGTCAATGACCCTACATGAAGTACAAGAAAAATGAATTAAATATTTGGGATTTCTCGTACCACTATTAGAATGATAATTAACAATTTCAACTTCAACCCATACAATGTGTTTGCTTCTCGAATATAAGAAGTAGAATTTATTATTCAACTTGGATAAATTATGCTAGCGCATAGTAAACGAATATCGTTTGATTACGCCCAATGTGAAGAATCGCTTCGAGGATCTGCTGTATGTATGCATGGGGGAAGGTGGAGGCCATTTTGAGCATTTACTAAATTGAAATATGTATCATTTTTTCATTGTCCGTAATTTAATAAAGAGAACCGTTTTTTCATTCAATTACACGTTCATAGCCCTGAATCAAACTCGTCCAAGTGTTTTTTCGTTTTCTCATCCCGAAGGTGAACTATTGGTGTAGAAGTTTGTGGATTGAAATACTGTTTCATGCAGTTTAATTTATAATTAAATAAGTTAAGCGATCGAAGAAAAAAATTATATGTTCATATAGGTAATTTAATTACCTTTTCAACAATGCTACTCGACCTATCATCTCTATTCAAAGATAATTGTTCTACGTGGTAGTGGCTAGAGGAGAAGTGATATCGAATTCATAATTTGTCCCGTCCGAGCGTTTTTTCCATTTCAAAGATCCAAATTTGAAGTGTGAAAATTATCGAAGGAAACCTGAGTTACTCTGTTTAATAATAAGGCGATAAAAAATATGCTCGTGCATGAAATTGAATTGTCTTTTCAACAAGGTGCTGCTCAACCCCATTTCCTATTAAAAATGAGAGCTGTTAGAGTAGTGATATCAAACTTATTTGAATACCTGTATTTGTCCCCTTTTCAATAATTTGACCTGTCCTAGCGTTTTTGTTTTTTCATCCCAAAGCTCAATATTCAGGGTGGACAATTATGGATGGCCCATCTTGTATAAGAATAACATAAAAATATTAAGCCTAAATATATTTGGCCAGTTGTATTTATAAGAGTTTATAAATACTTACAATTGATTCACAAAACGATAATAATTTAAGGAAGAAAAATCCATGTGTTCAAAAAAAAAGAACACAATGGTACAGATAATTCGATAAAAAATTCATCAGAGAAATTTAGAAACTGAGAAACGAAAAAAACTAATCACTGAGCAACGAAGTATAGCACGAATATTGAAACAATTAAGGAGGTAAGTTGATTCATTAGATATCTGTCTGAAAATACGTGGAGAACCAAAGATGACGGTCAACAAAAAAAAATGGCTCGAGACCTATAGGACATTTGAAATTGAATAAATTTTGTCTGATCAAAAATAGAACTTACCGAACGTTATAAAACTGTTCGCCTCGAAAAATTCTCTATTTGAAACCTAATATCAATTCGAGAAAGACCGATGCATGCATTCTCCAACATATTCATACGTAAATGATCTAGAATCGAAGGTCAGTCAAGTCGACCCAACATTTTCATCCTGTTCGTCACACGGGAACACAGACTCTCGATCTAAATTTCGGCGAAGATTTCTGAACCGATTGCCATCGGGAAATTCGGACATTTAACCGAAAAACTGTGCTATATCACGAAGAGCAAAAACACATGTACAATGTACAAAATATAATCCCTACTGAATTCCCAAGGGTCTCCAGAAAGTGTTGAACACCCAAAATGATATCAGATTTCTCTATTCCAGGCTTGTACTTCAGAAGGCTACGGGTCAACCATGCCAAACTTTCGTTTATGATTATATAAAACATAATATTGTTTAAGACTACAGAAATGGATGGAATCTTTTCTTGAGGATTAGCGTAAAATATTTGTTTTTTATTTATTCCACATCTCCAAGAAAATTCCCTGTTTCATATCACTAATTTATTTCCTATGATCGTAAAAAAAAAAGGAAAGGACAATATTAAGTTGAATATACTGATTATATCAAAATCCTCAATTTCCTAGTATCCAATCAGGAAGTAATTAAGAATGCGAAATAAATGCATATATAGATTTATTAAATTCATATTCTACAAAAATATCAATCAACTTCTTTTTTTGACGCATGAAATTTAGCAAGTTCTCGTCTTGTTTTCACTAAAATCCTGTGTCCTGCACAGTCCAAGTTTTCCAAAAAGCATTTGTCTCTGCAGCATTTCTTACAAAGTTCGTAAATACACTTCGAACCCTGCAAAAAAATTTAAAATTGCTTGAAGTATATTAACAAAAAAATATCATAGTAGAGGTCTTGACAAGGATCATATTTGATTGATCGTATTATTCACCACATTCAGAATACATAAAACAAGCTTCAACCCACGAAATAATACAATTCCGAATACTCACCATGGGGTTCACACAGTTTCTGCATTTGAATAATGATTTTTCGCAAACTGTCTGTTTTTCTGGTCGCCTATTTATTCTTCTCAGTTTCTTCATTTTCTTTCTACTAATTGGATTACCATCAGAATCTTGAAATACTCTTTTGTGAGAATTCTACAAAATTAAATGAAAAATCTCATTAGGAACTAGAATGATGAATATTGTAACAAATTATTCAAAGAGCGTAGTACGATCCTGTCTTTCCTTCGCCGCCAATGATGATTGATATCAACATAAAGAACTTCGCCAAAGCGGGCTGACTTCACACATAATGTTCCGCATGTAATTAACATAGTCTCCGTAAACGAATGACATTTCCTCCAATATGGTTCAAACTGATATTCTATGCTTAGTAAGGAACTTTATGACAGCGCGGAATTCGATTTTCCCCGTATTACACAATTTCTTCCCGATTGACTTTTTGGTCTACAATAGTTCAAGGACTAATGACCTAAAAACGATAAAACTTTATAATAATAACGAGTTATTTAATTCGTAAAAATTTTGGTTAGCATGCTCACTAACCATCTTACCCAGAGACAATCGAGACGGTCAACTCCATGCCAATTGTTGTCCGATGTTAAGGATTATGTTATATCACTGTCTGTTAAATCAACTACCATAAGTCTATCTTAGTCAAACTTTTGGAATATATTTTCAAATGTCGCTGTATAGATTGATTGGATGATTGAAAATATTTATATGCAATATGATAAAAAAGAAGTAAATTTTCGCAAAGACCTAACCTACAAATATTTAAACTTGTATCGAAAATATTTGGCATGGTTCTTTAATTTCAACCTCCAACGTCTGCAGTGGAAATTTGAGTTTTGTTAATATCATATACTCAAAAAGATGAGTTATAAACATTGTCTTATATGCGGTGCTCTAGATGCCGAAGTCAATAATTTATTTTGTTTTCCTTCCAATCCTGAGCGGTAAGAATAAAAGTTATATTTATTTCATCCGATGCTTGCAATGGATCGAAAGTATATTATTTAAGTATAAAATTTATTTGGTAAGATCAAGTGGTGGAATAATGCTCTTGGTCTTCGTTGTAATGCTGTGATAAAGAATCGTCAGAGAATTCGTGATGGACATTTTAACGAAAATTCTTTTACGAATTCAAATCGTAACAAGTTAAAAAGACATGCTATTCCTATGGCTTTGGTTAACCCTGCATCAGGTATTGAAGTAACTGAAGTAATTATATGCAGTAATTGAGGAATCACATGAAGTAATCTAGGAATCACAGGCATTCTGATCAATTGCATTTTGTTGTCTTTCATCTTTTACTGGCGTAATATTTCATTTTTACTTGTGAGGACATTTGAATTCAATAAGTACATGATACCTCATATTTTCAAAACATGATCATTGATTTAGGAAACATATCAGACAGTGAGAGGTCCCAAATAGACGAGGAACAACAAAGTGCGAGTACTATGAAAACTACAGGTATCACATTTCAATTGAATTAGGTTTGTTCGCGTCATAGTTCCCGGTTATTCTAGGGTCACAGAGAACTTGGCTCTGGAACTCATAGAATTGCCGCAAATTGCTCTACGACAAGAGCGGGTGGGAACAGATAATTTCGAAACTTTTTCTACATCATGGCGACAGTATTTGTCAATACGGTAAAATGTTGAAAAATGCATTCTGAGTATTTAATAACTAATAAAAATATCACGAAATAACTAAAATGAAATTAACATATGTAGTTTCATCAACGCAACTGTAATAGATTCCTCTTCTTGTTGTAAAAAAAAAATCTGAGAAGCCTTTTGTAACGAATTGATTAAAAATGTACACAAAAATTAATTTTCAATTAGAATCATCGACAATTTCAATTTACCGCGCTTTCTTTTACTTGTACAGCCTTCTACCATATTCAGATCAGGAACCATGAGAACAGTTCCGATGTTTCGACCAGACAAACGACATGGAACTCTTGTTCCGTCCCAGACGAACGGATAAGAACAACAAATTACCGAATTGGATAACACTAATTTGAAAAAATTCTTTTGCGCTTTTGTTCTCCGGAATAGAGTGCTTATAGATTTGGCCAACTATCTATATTTTTCGAATATTTGGGTTAAAGTGGAATCAGTCGTTGTTTTTTTTTTTTACTCACTGATGAAGAATAAGTGGTCAAATCAATTACGTAGGCACGATTACGTCCGAACGGAATGTCCTAAAGGGTAGTTTTAAAAGGGTTTTTAGGGTAGGCTCGACGGATTAATAGAGAGTTGATAGATCGTATTGAGGGCTCATTACAAAATGTACAAATCTGTACAAGAACCTCAATCTGTCACCACTTAACACCCAAATATAAATAAGGCCATAGAATATAACAGGAGAAATGTCAAAATGACGTGGACCTTAATGAAATTCGGTAATCTGTTACTTGGGTAAAGATAAGGATTCCTTATTATATTTAACGATCCCTCACATGATGTTGTTAATGAGCAAACGTATATGTCAATATAAAGTATACCTTATTGAGGGTCTGTCATAATGGACTCTTCGATATCTCTTATATCCTGGATGAGTATCTAATGAAAAACCAATTTTTTCGAATTACACTTTTCAAGCAAGTTTTCTTATGATGCATTTTTTTATTATACGAATACTTATAATTATTTTTGTTTTCAACAAAGTTGTCTGGAGATACGATCAATCATAATCTGAATAATTACTTGCTAGTATTTGTGTGTTATTCTTGTCAATAATTTCAATCTGGAGAAGAAAAAACTCACACAGAGCTAGATCAAGCGAATAAGGTGCCTAGTCGATAGAGTTCACAGCTTTTACTGACCGTCTACGCATGCGTAACGAATTCATGATAAACCACACTACGAATACCGAAGAAAAAATAAGCATCGTCTAGATTTTCGAACGACATTTGCGAATTTTTTATCGGTTTCGATTCATTTTTTCCCACCCATTACGATGATTTTTGGTTCGTTTGTGTGTCGTATTTATAGACCCATGTCTCGTCACACACTTGGGTTTTCGATAAAATAGAGTCCCCATAAGACTTTTCCAGCATTTGCAATGAGGCAGCACACAAATTTCGTTCAAAACATAAAATTTGAGACAAACTCTTTGTTCGATATTTTTTCCATTGTAACATTTGCAGACTACCATTGAGGTCGACTGGCTTCAACAGCGGTCGTAAACAAACTAGTAGACAGACCGCGCTCATGTTTAGCATAGTAATTGAGGAAAGACCTACCAACATAGAGAAACTTCAAATACTCGGAAGAACTCAATGCAGTCAATTTAAATCAGAATTTCAGATACTTTTTTTCGGAGTGTTGTTTCAAGATTTTATATTTTTTGAGTGATATTCGAAAATATATACTTAACTGATATGAATTTTATGCATATACCATATTTTGCTGATTTACAATTTTGACTTTAATAGCTGACAGAAATGTTGTTACGGAACTTTTCGATTTCTGTACACATTATACGGGGTACTTCAAGTTAAAGTGCTTACTACACGTTTATGGGAGATGGATCACAAATCTACACAAAAATTTGTAATTTTCGAATATTTGGTGTATTTTTGCAGATTATTTATGTATATGTATTATTATGTGGTTTCAACTATTTCAATATAATTCTTCACAGAACCGTTACACATTGAAAATCTGTCTACATCAGTCCCAACTGATGTAGTAATAATATCAGAGAAACAATTTCTAAAGAATTGGATAATTACTAGTAGATTAACAAGAGCGCCAAAGCCATCTTTCTAAATCCTTTTCATTACTCCGAATCTAGTGGACTGATTTGTCCAAAAAAAAACAAACTGAGCCGAGACGTTCATTCCTCAAATCTACCCTGAATATTTCATGCTCAGTGGGGACAACATCAGTGAGACCAAACAAAACGATTGATACCACATTTACCCAAATATTAGAAAAATGCAGCTATTTGGACAAATCTATAAGGATTATATTCAGTTGAACAAAAGACCCATAAAGAATGATTAAAATTTGTTCACCCATAAATGTTTTGAGATAAGTATAGATACAGACATTTGATCAAAACGATACCACGCTGTTCTACTAGTAATATGGCCTAGAACAAGTGCACAAGAATACAGAACAATTCATAATCTTCCTTTTTTTGGATGGATTCGTCGTCAATCCAGCTATACTTGTAATTAATTCTATACTTACATCTATATCTTCCTGTTTATTATTGTCTTCTACTTTCTTCTTGTGTTCTTCCACATCCATTCTGACGTAGGGTTGGCATAACCAAGGTGGTAAAACTAAGTTACAATTTCCCTCAACATTAGAATGTTGCCAAATTTGAGTGGCCTTCATGGAATGGCAGATACTTTACTTCAAGTTCTTCAACAATTTTGTGGAAAAGCTGTATAGCATTAGCTTCCCCCAATCTGATTCTCAATTGGTAGTTTTCTGGAATAGACAATCTATAAAAAAGTTCAATGAATGTTGCAAAAAATGTTTCTTTCATAAATTAATCTTTCATTTCATTATTTTAACTGAAATAAATATATACCTATACATATTTATAAATATGTGTAAAAATTAAGGGGTATGCAGCAATCTAAAGTAGACACTATTCTTTCTTACTCAAGCTTTCGATATTATATTTTATATCTTCATCAGAACTAAAATTAAGATGTCTAGACTAATGATGTATGCACTGATTCGATTTTATTTTATAGGTACATGATCTTTATGTACAGGTGAAATGAATAAACAACATACATATTGAAGTTTCTTGGAGTATTTGAGGGTGATCAAGAATTGAATATTGAAAGAAAACAATTATTTTTGTCTAATTTTCACTTTATTGATATTATTACACGACCGGTTTCGGTTGTTAAACCATCTTCTGGTGTTAGGTACAGACTAAAATATTTCGTGGGTTTTAAATCTATGGGATATTCAAAAGTGGTGAATGGTTTATTTCTATTTGGGTGTTAAGTGGGGACACATTGGGAATATTGAACAGATTTGTTATCTCCATCGCTTCCAGCAAATTTAATTTCAGGCCTTTCTCGCATTTGTGAAGGATTTTAAAATTTACGATATCCATATGATGTTCTTCAGTCACGATATGATCATAAACTGCGGACTGTTTACCTGATTTCAGATGTTCTTTTAATCTGGTCTCAAAATTTCTACCGGTTTGACCTACATATGCAGCGTTGCAATTTTTACAACAGATTTTATAAACACCTGAAGTTTTCTCGGGTTTTAGTTTGGATTTTGAATTATATAATATTTTACCTAGGTTTGGACGTCCTGAAAATGTTGTTTTGAAATCAAGTTTAGAAAAATAATTTTGGATTTGGATTGATAATTCTCCGAAATAAGTGATATGTATGAATTTATTAGTAGGTTTTTCTGTGGTAGTGTAAAGCATATTAATGGTTTTCAGCTTTCTTTTGTTTTCAATTAGTTTGTTTACTAGGATTCTCCAGAAAATTATTATTAGTTGCAATTTCTTTGATTTTATCAATTTCAGATTGTAAGTTAGCGTTCGATAAAGGTATGGTGAATGCTCTGTTGATCATAGATTTCAGAGCTGCTAGTTTATGATTATCAGGACTGAAGGAATCATATGGTATTATGGCTTCTGAGTTTGTGTCTTTTCGGTAGATGTTAAAGTCTAATGTGTTTCTATCTCTACTTATGGTCAAATCCAGAAAGTTAATCGCTTTGTTGCATTCAATTTCCAATGTGAATTTTATTTTGGGGTGAATTGAATTAAGGAAGTCAAGAAACATTTTTATTTGTCTATTTGTTCCGTTGAATCCTACTATAATATCATCAACATACCGGAACCAGAAAATGACGTGTTTTTTTGATAGGTCATTTGTTTTTATGAATTCATTTTCAAGGTGATTCATGAATAGATCTGACAATAATGGGCTCAAAGGTGATCCCATCAGTAAACCTGAATTTTGAAAATATAATTTGGATTCGAATTTAAAGTAATTTTGGGATAGGCAAATTGAAAATAACTCCTGAATTTCTGAAATTAAGAGGGGTTAACGTTATTTTTACGAAGTGACTCGCTAACTAGGGGTAAACATTCTTTTGCTGGAATGCTAGGGTACATATTTTCTACATCAAAAGATATTAATTTCATATTTTCTGTGCTGTTTATTTTAGATAATTTGTCAATTAAATCTTTGGAACTTTTTAAACTATATTCTGGTGAAAATTTCGAAAGATTTTTGAATTTATTAGATAAAAATTTTGATAGTTTACCTGTAGGTGTATTAATATAGGAAACTACTGGTCTAACGGGATTGTCTTTTTTGTGGAGTTTTATTAAACCATACATTTCTGGAGGTCGTGGATTCATTGGAAGATGCTTCCTTATTTCCCATGGTGTAGAAAAAAGTAGATTGCAATCTTCTAGAGCTTCTTTTATTTGTTTTGAATATTTGTTGGTAGGATCCTTTGGAATTTGAGTTAAATCTAATGTGCTTATAGTCCTCTTCATTTTGTTGTGGTAGTCTTCTTTGTGGAGACACACAATGCTGTTTCCTTTATCTGCTTTTGTGAATGTAAGATTTTCTTCGGTGCTTTTTCGAACAATTTCTTTAATTATCTTTGTTGTGTGTATTTCACTGGCGGTTATTTTTGTGGGTGTTTTTTTAATGATCTCTGCTGTTTTGTATTTGTGTAATGAAGGGTTATCAATTACACTTGTGTTTTTTATTATGTTCATTTCTGTTTCTACACCCAGGATTTGTTTATTGGATTTAGAACATGTTGTGGGTGGTGAATATTTGGGACCTTTGTTCAGTAATTTTGATTCTTGTTCGTTGAAGTCTGATGTTGATAGATTTACAAACGTTGGAAAAAATGTATTTTTGGAGAAATGTGTGTCTTCTGATTTTTCTTTAGCTTCTGATTGAAGTTTGGTGAGCTTATTGAAGAGTGAACTATATTTGGTTCTTGCAAATTCGCTGATCATTTCTTTAATCTTATTTTCTAAGCAATCGAACTCTATGTTGTGTAATGTATGTCTAAGTTCATCTTGAACACATTTCAAATATAATTTTATATTATCTCTCACATGGTAATGTTTCTTGATTTCTTCCGTAAGCCAGAGTTTTTCTATCCTTGGGCGAATCTTGTTAGTTGTGGAGTTGAGGACACTAAACTGGAATTTGATGTAGTTCGGAACTATTTTACGTTTCACACACTCTTTGTTGAACCACAGTTTTAATGATGTGTTGTTATATTTTACTTGAAGTCTGTAGTACATTGTCATCAGTGTTGCTCGACTGGCTGATCTAATAGAATGAATTGATGACTCATTTATTTTGTGAAAATCCATCTTGAATATTGAAAGAAAACAATTATTTTTGTCTAATTTTCACTTTATTGATATTATTACACGACCGGTTTCGGTTGTTAAACCATCTTCTGGTGTTAGGTACAGACTAAAATATTTCGTGGGTTTTAAATCTATGGGATATTCAAAAGTGGTGAATGGTTTATTTCTATTTGGGTGTTAAGTGGGGACACATTGGGAATATTGAACAGATTTGTTATCTCCATCGCTTCCAGCAAATTTAATTTCAGGCCTTTCTCGCATTTGTGAAGTATTTTAAAATTTACGATATCCATATGATGTTCTTCAGTCACGATATGATCATAAACTGCGGACTGTTTACCTGATTTCAGATGTTCTTTTAATCTGGTCTCAAAATTTCTACCGGTTTGACCTACATATGCAGCGTTGCAATTTTTACAACAGATTTTATAAACACCTGAAGTTTTCTCGGGTTTTAGTTTGGATTTTGAATTATATAATATTTTACCTAGGTTTGGACGTCCTGAAAATGTTGTTTTGAAATCAAGTTTAGAAAAATAATTTTGGATTTGGATTGATAATTCTCCGAAATAAGTGATATGTATGAATTTATTAGTAGGTTTTTCTGTGGTAGTGTAAAGCATATTAATGGTTTTCAGCTTTCTTTTGTTTTCAATTAGTTTGTTTACTAGGATTCTCGGAAAATTATTATTAGTTGCAATTTCTTTGATTTTATCAATTTCAGATTGTAAGTTAGCGTTCGATAAAGGTATGGTGAATGCTCTGTTGATCATAGATTTCAGAGCTGCTAGTTTATGATTATCAGGACTGAAGGAATCATATGGTATTATGGCTTCTGAGTTTGTGTCTTTTCGGTAGATGTTAAAGTCTAATGTGTTTCTATCTCTACTTATGGTCAAATCCAGAAAGTTAATCGCTTTGTTGCATTCAATTTCCAATGTGAATTAACACCCAAATAGAAATAAACCATTCACCACTTTTGAATATCCCATAGATTTAAAAACCCACGAAATATTTTAGTCTGTACCTAACACCAGAAGATGGTTTAACAACCGAAACCGGTCGTGTAATAATATCAATAAAGTGAAAATTAGACAAAAATAATTGTTTTCTTTCAATATTCAAGATGGATTTTCACAAAATAAATGAGTCATCAATTCATTCTATTAGATCAGCCAGTCGAGCAACACTGATGACAATGTACTACAGACTTCAAGTAAAAATATAACAACACATCATTAAAACTGTGGTTCAACAAAGAGTGTGTGAAACGTAAAATAGTTCCGAACTACATCAAATTCCAGTTTAGTGTCCTCAACTCCACAACTAACAAGATTCGCCCAAGGATAGAAAAAACTCTGGCTTACGGAAGAAATCAAGAAACATTACCATGTGAGAGATAATATAAAATTATATTTGAAATGTGTTCAAGATGAACTTAGACATACATTACACAACATAGAGTTCGATTGCTTAGAAAATAAGATTAAAGAAATGATCAGCGAATTTGCAAGATCCAAATATAATTCACTCTTCAATAAGCTCACCAAACTTCAATCAGAAGCTAAAAGAAAAATCAGAAGACACACATTTCTCCAAAAATACATTTTTTCCAACGTTTGTAAATCTATCAACATCAGACTTCAACGAACAAGAATCAAAATTACTGAACAAAGGTCCCAAATATTCACCACCCACAACATGTTCTAAATCCAATAAACAAATCCTGGGTGTAGAAACAGAAATGAACATAATAAAAAACACAAGTGTAATTGATAACCCTTCATTACACAAATACAAAACAGCGGAGATCATTAAAAACACCCACAAAAATAACCGCCAGTGAAATACACACAACAAAGATAATTAAAGAAATTGTTCGAAAAAGCACCGAAGAAAATCTTACATTCACAAAAGCAGATAAAGAAACAGCATTGTGTGTCTCCACAAAGAAGACTACCACAACAAAATGAAGAGGACTATAAGCACATTAGATTTAACTCAAATTCCAAAGGATCCTACCAACAAATATTCAAAACAAATAAAAGAAGCTCTAGAAGATTGCAATCTACTTTTTCTACACCATGGGAAATAAGGAAGCATTTTCCAATGAATCCACGACCTCCAGAAATGTATGGTTTAATAAAACTCCACAAAAAGACAATCCCGTTAGACCAGTAGTTTCCTATATTAATACACCTACAGGTAAACTATCAAAATTTTTATATAATAAATTCAAAAATCTTTCGAAATTTTCACCAGAATATAGTTTAAAAAGTTCCAAAGATTTAATTGACAAATTATCTAAAATAAACAGCACAGAAAATATGAAATTAATATCTTTTGATGTAGAAAATATGTACCCTAGCATTCCAGCAAAAGAATGTTTACCCCTAGTTAGCGAGTCACTTCGTAAAAATAACGTTAACCCTCTTAATTTCAGAAATTCAGGAGTTATTTTCAATTTGCCTATCCCAAAATTACTTTAAATTCGAATCCAAATTATATTTTCAAAATTCAGGTTTACTGATGGGATCACCTTTGAGCCCATTATTGTCAGATCTATTCATGAATCACCTTGAAAATGAATTCATAAAAACAAATGACCTATCAAAAACACGTCATTTTCTGGTTCCGGTATGTTGATGATATTATAGTAGGATTCAACGGAACAAATAGACAAATAAAAATGTTTCTTGACTTCCTTAATTCAATTCACCCAAAATAAAATTCACATTGGAAATTGAATGCAACAAAGCGATTAACTTTCTGGATTTGACCATAAGTAGAGATAGAAACACATTAGACTTTAACATCTACCGAAAAGACACAAACTCAGAAGCCATAATACCATATGATTCCTTCAGTCCTGATAATCATAAACTAGCAGCTCTGAAATCTATGATCAACAGAGCATTCACCATACCTTTATCGAACGCTAACTTACAATCTGAAATTGATAAAATCAAAGAAATTGCAACTAATAATAATTTTCCGAGAATCCTAGTAAACAAACTAATTGAAAACAAAAGAAAGCTGAAAACCATTAATATGCTTTACACTACCACAGAAAAACCTACTAATAAATTCATACATATCACTTATTTCGGAGAATTATCAATCCAAATCCAAAATTATTTTTCTAAACTTGATTTCAAAACAACATTTTCAGGACGTCCAAACCTAGGTAAAATATTATATAATTCAAAATCCAAACTAAAACCTGAGAAAACTTCAGGTGTTTATAAAATCTGTTGTAAAATTGCAACGCTGCATATGTAGGTCAAACTTCACAAATGCGAGAAAGGCCTGAAATTAAATTTGCTGGAAGCGATGGAGATAACAAATCTGTTCAATATTCCCAATGTGTCCCCACTTAACACCCAAATAGAAATAAACCATTCACCACTTTTGAATATTCCATAGATTTAAAACCCACGAAATATTTTAGTCTGTACCTAACACCAGAAGATGGTTTAACAACCGAAACCGGTCGTGTAATAATATCAATAAAGTGAAAATTAGACAAAAATAATTGTTTTCTTTCAATATTCAAGATGGATTTTCACAAAATAAATGAGTCATCAATTCATTCTATTAGATCAGCCAGTCGAGCAACACTGATGACAATGTACTACAGACTTCAAGTAAAATATAACAACACATCATTAAAACTGTGGTTCAACAAAGAGTGTGTGAAACGTAAAATAGTTCCGAACTACATCAAATTCCAGTTTAGTGTCCTCAACTCCACAACTAACAAGATTCGCCCAAGGATAGAAAAACTCTGGCTTACGGAAGAAATCAAGAAACATTACCATGTGAGAGATAATATAAAATTATATTTGAAATGTGTTCAAGATGAACTTAGACATACATTACACAACATAGAGTTCGATTGCTTAGAAAATAAGATTAAAGAAATGATCAGCGAATTTGCAAGAACCAAATATAATTCACTCTTCAATAAGCTCACCAAACTTCAATCAGAAGCTAAAGAAAAATCAGAAGACACACATTTCTCCAAAAATACATTTTTTCCAACGTTTGTAAATCTCTCAACATCAGACTTCAACGAACAAGAATCAAAATTACTGAACAAAGGTCCCAAATATTCACCACCCACAACATGTTCTAAATCCAATAAACAAATCCTGGGTGTAGAAACAGAAATGAACATAATAAAAAACACAAGTGTAATTGATAACCCTTCATTACACAAATACAAAACAGCAGAGATCATTAAAAAAACACCCACAAAAATAACCGCCAGTGAAATACACACAACAAAGATAATTAAAGAAATTGTTCGAAAAAGCACCGAAGAAAATCTTACATTCACAAAAGCAGATAAAGGAAACAGCATTGTGTGTCTCCACAAAGAAGACTACCACAACAAAATGAAGAGGACTATAAGCACATTAGATTTAACTCAAATTCCAAAGGATCCTACCAACAAATATTCAAAACAAATAAAAGAAGCTCTAGAAGATTGCAATCTACTTTTTTCTACACCATGGGAAATAAGGAAGCATCTTCCAATGAATCCACGACCTCCAGAAATGTATGGTTTAATAAAACTCCACAAAAAAGACAATCCCGTTAGACCAGTAGTTTCCTATATTAATACACCTACAGGTAAACTATCAAAATTTTTATCTAATAAATTCAAAAATCTTTCGAAATTTTCACCAGAATATAGTTTAAAAAGTTCCAAAGATTTAATTGACAAATTATCTAAAATAAACAGCACAGAAAATATGAAATTAATATCTTTTGATGTAGAAAATATGTACCCTAGCATTCCAGCAAAAGAATGTTTACCCCTAGTTGGCGAGTCACTTCGTAAAAATAACGTTAACCCCCTCTTAATTTCAGAAATTCAGGAGTTATTTTCAATTTGCCTATCCCAAAATTACTTTAAATTCGAATCCAAATTATATTTTCAAAATTCAGGTTTACCGATGGGATCACCTTTGAGCCCATTATTGTCAGATCTATTCATGAATCACCTTGAAAATGAATTCATAAAAACAAATGACCTATCAAAAAAACACGTCATTTTCTGGTTCCGGTATGTTGATGATATTATAGTAGGATTCAACGGAACAAATAGACAAATAAAAATGTTTCTTGACTTCCTTAATTCAATTCACCCCAAAATAAAATTCACATTGGAAATTGAATGCAACAAAGCGATTAACTTTCTGGATTTGACCATAAGTAGAGATAGAAACACATTAGACTTTAACATCTACCGAAAAGACACAAACTCAGAAGCCATAATACCATATGATTCCTTCAGTCCTGATAATCATAAACTAGCAGCTCTGAAATCTATGATCAACAGAGCATTCACCATACCTTTATCGAACGCTAACTTACAATCCGAAATTGATAAAATCAAAGAAATTGCAACTAATAATAATTTTCCGAGAATCCTAGTAAACAAACTAATTGAAAACAAAAGAAAGCTGAAAACCATTAATATGCTTTACACTACCACAGAAAAACCTACTAATAAATTCATACATATCACTTATTTCGGAGAATTATCAATCCAAATCCGAAATTATTTTTCTAAACTTGACTTCAAAACAACATTTTCAGGACGTCCAAACCTAGGTATATATAATATTATTTTTTAAATATTATATAATTCAAAATCCAAACTAAAACCCGAGAAAACTTCAGGTGTTTATAAAATCTGTTGTAAAAATTGCAACGCTGCATATGTAGGTCAAACCGGTAGAAATTTTGAGACCAGATTAAAAGAACATCTGAAATCAGGTAAACAGTCAGCAGTTTATGATCATATCGTGACTGAAGAACATCATATGGATATCGTAAATTTTAAAATCCTTCACAAATGCGAGAAAGGCCTGAAATTATAAATTTTAAAATCCTTCACAAATGCGAGAAAGGCCTGAAATTAAATTTGCTGGAAGCGATGGAGATAACAAATCTGTTCAATATTCCCAATGTGTCCCCACTTAACACCCAAATAGAAATAAACCATTCACCACTTTTGAATATCCCATAGATTTAAAACCCACGAAATATTTTAGTCTGTACCTAACACCAGAAGATGGTTTAACAACCGAAACCGGTCGTGTAATAATATCAATAAAGTGAAAATTAGACAAAAATAATTGTTTTCTTTCAATATTCAAGATGGATTTTCACAAAATAAATGAGTCATCAATTCATTCTATTGTAGTTAGAATTCTTCATTGCGAAACTCACAGGATATTTAATGAAATTTTTAGTTCTCTATGAACAATTTTTCTTGTACTGAATTGGGAAATTGCTGCATTTCATCTGATATTTTAATTTCTAAAGCGCGAAACTGATATAAGGCTTGTCAATTTGACATAAATACTATGTGGCGGCATCTAATGAAAAGCAAAGAAAGAATCCTCATGTCGCCAAACCTGTAAAACAAAATCTAATCAGTGCACACACCATTATTCTACATATCTTTCTAAATT
>JARTUT010000631.1:0-36231 GCA_030674115.1 Micraspis discolor
GAATGAATTTTGTGATTTTCTGACCATAAAAATTCATTCTTAGTAACTGTAAATAGCAAAACAGCAATCCACGACTTGTTTATTTTTCAAAGACTAGGTCGGCCAAGATACCTAGGGGGAGGGGTATGTGAGAATTGCAATGCGTGTGTTTACACTTTGATTATCAGAGTTCAGTTCACTAGGACTGTAGTTTGGAGTAAGATGTTAGTGTGTAGGGTTTAGGGTTGTACGAGTTTTCGTTCGTTTTGGTTACAAGTTGAATGTGGGTGATTCAGATGGCAAGTGTAGGAGAGGTAGTATCAAATTGCGATGATTTGATTAGTTTTTTAGTAGATAACAGGTTTTCCCATTATTAGAATTATTCTAATTGACAGCGTTCACAACATGATGAATATGATTTTAATTTTACTAAGATTTAAGATGAATTGTTGAAGTTATACATTTTAGATATGATTGTCACTGTATTTGTAACATGTAAACTTGAAAAAGCCTCAATGTACGCCGAAACATATATAGTAAAGTATTAATAAAAAAAAGATGAAATCCTTATTTTAATCCAGTGCTCTAATCCCAAGAAAATTGCTTCTAAATTATATATATACATATAAATAGATTTGTTTGACCGCCTACACAGACCCAAATCGGTATACTCTACCGACTTTTCGGTCCAAAAGTGACGTTGTCAGTATGTGGAAGGTTAATTAGAAAAAGTGAAAAGAATTGGAAATATTTACGACATAAAAATTGCTTTCAAGACACAAGATACAATCAGGGCTAATGAAACAAAAGTTGAACCAGATAACAAGAATCAAAGAACGGAGAATTACATATATGAGATACCATACGAATGCGGTGGATCTTATATCGGAGACAAAATGACCCTTGAAAGTGAACTACTTACTTGTTGGAAATTGATTTCAATAACTTGATTAAAAGAGACGGTTCCCGTTTCCAAAAATGCTATCTCAAGTGTTAGACACCGATAGATCCAAGTTGGTTCAACATGCTCTTAAGGAGAATCATCTGATAAAATGGGACCATTCATCTATCGTATTCAAAAAAGAGAAACCTACAAGAAGAAAAGTCAAGGAGACAGCATTCATGAATATCGCTTTTAATTTCATAAGTGCACCATCAAGATACAAAATAACATCAGAGCTAATCTGACAAAAGTTAAATTTTACAATAAAAATCTTATATCCAGTGACAGCTCGTCAGCGTAGGCAGGGTCGATCGGGCCGACCCAAACGCAACCGAAAAAGAGAAGGTGAAAATAAATATTTTTTTAATCGAAACTTATTTGAAAAATTAATAGCAGTATTTAAATCTCGAGAAATCCCCTTAGTATCTTTTCCTCTACCCTCTATATATCTCATATTTCCACTCAACACACCGAAGTACACATTATTTCGGTCAAACACCTCAAATAATTTTTATTCCAAGTTCCCGCATCTGTCCTTATAAGTAATAACGCAGCACAGCCAGCCGACCCACAGCTTTCAGTTTATGATTTCATACACATACGTCGATCGAAGTTCCTATTAATGGAACTCTACAATACCTCGACTGTGACACTTGCGAGGTCGGCCGAGAAGACTTGGCCGCCGGTCGTCCCTATGTGAAATGGCAGGCGGGTGAAATTGTTTATTATTATCGATGTTTATTTCAAATATCAAATTAAAAATTGTAATTTAATATCCGACATCTCTATATGTTTATCCTAAATTTGAGATAGAAAGATAAATCATAATGTATTTAAAATTTTGTCACGTATCCTGTTAATAATTGAAATTTTCTCCATTAAATCTCAAAGTACTATTATCATAAGTACTTGAATATTATTTCAATTTCAGAAAAAAGTGTATTCGTACTGTATGGAATGAATTTTGTGATTTTCTGACCATAAAAATTCATTCTTAGTAACTGTAAATAGCAAAACAGCAATCCACGACTTGTTTATTTTTCAAAGACTAGGTCGGCCAAGATACCCTAGGGGAGGGGGTATGTGAGAATTGCAATGCGTGTGTTTACACTTTGATTATCAGAGTTCAGTTCACTAGGACTGTAGTTTGGAGTAAGATGTTAGTGTGTAGGGTTTAGGGTTGTCCGAGTTTTCGTTCGTTTTTGGTTACAAGTTGAATGTGAGTGATTCAGATGGCAAGTGTAGGAGAGGTAGTATCAAATTGCGATGATTTGATTAGTTTTTTAGTAGATAACAGGTTTTCCCATTATTAGAATTATTCTAATTGACAGCGTTCACAACATGATGAATATGATTTTAATTTTACTAAGATTTAAGATGAATTGTTGAAGTTATACATTTTAGATATGATTGTCACTGTATTTGTAACATGTAAACTTGAAAAAGCCTCAATGTACGCCGAAACATATATAGTAAAGTATTAATAAAAAAAAGATGAAATCCTTATTTTAATCCAGTGCTCTAATCCCAAGAAAATTGCTTCTAAATTATATATATACATATAAATATATATGCTTGGCCTGGCCGACCCACTCCTAGAGAGCACGAGCCGTCACTGCTTATATCGGAGAAACAGAATGCCCCTTAAAAGTGAAAATAAGAGAATATTGAAAACTCTGTGAAGTGTTGGACAACGATAGATCCAAGTTGGTCCAAAATGCTGAGGATGAAAATAATCTGATGAAACGGAACGATACAAGTCTACAAGAAGAATGAATAATCGAAGAGGCAGCATTCGTGAATATCGCTCTCGATCCCATAAGTGCCATAAGTTTGAAAGCCCATTGTTCAAAACCACAGATTTGTACCAATTTCATCTAGTTTACGGAGTTCTGTCAATTTGACACTTATTAGTGAAAATTGAAAAATTTTCCAGTATTGTCCGCTTTATTAAAATTTTATTTTTTTGCCTTACAAACTACAGAAGATACCTATCGAAACGTTGGAAAGAAGAACAATAAGATAAGACGGTTATGTCCTAATTAACAATTCCACATTAGTTCAAATTTTTCTTCAACAACTATTCCAGAGTACGGGATTAGACTTTAGAACAAGTACTTAAAAATCGTGACCTCGCGTAAGAGCGCTTTTCTAATTTGTTATTTCTGTCTCTTAAATAATTCTTAATTCCAGAAAAAGAAATTTAAAGATGCACTGACGTGAGTTCATGAACTGGCCGGCAGAAAATACACGAATTTGATCACAGATTTTTGATCAGGAAATCAAACCCAATAGATTGAGATCATTTTCGGCTTGATATTCGAAATTTACAGATATTTGAAAAAAACAATAACACACTAATAAACTAGATTTCTAAATTAGAACACGCACGCAAGAATAAAATATTATTCACCAATAATTTAATTTGCAGGTCGGTGGAGAGAACGCGAGTTACTTCATGATGATCAGACCTTCTTGTATAGAGAGTTCTGGAGTCGATCCAGAATTAGTTGACTTGGTTTACTATAATCAACAGGTAACAGATGACGAGAAATTTAGGGATTTTCTCCTTTGCATTACAACGAAGTTTGGTTATCAAAACAAAGCTGGTGAATTCCGACTAAACTATATGAGGGTGCAGCTCTCCCAGGAGATATCAGATGAAAAAGTTGTCGACGATATTCTGGAAAAATGCTTTGTTAGTAGAGGAAGGCCAAAAGATCGTTCTTACGAAATGGTCAAATGCTATTATGAAATTGTTGCAAAACCTGCTCCTTTATTTAATTAATTAATAGTACCTACTTGTGATAATAAACATATCTGATTATTTGAAAGACTTTATTCTTCATCAAAATAAGTTTATCCCTTTGTATGAGGACGTCTCAAGAGTTTGTCCACTTTTTCAGTTTATTTTATAGAAGTTGTCTAATAGAAAAATCGTGTTCTGTGAAAATTGAATGTTTCGGGTACGACACATCTATTATAATCAATTTCAAGCGACACTTTAGTCATTATTTTGGTCTTTCTAGCGGTCATTACTGGTCAGCCCTTGATCATACCTTCGATGACCAAGACGAATGACCATAGATTATCGCTTGAATGCACGTTACCGAGGTTTTGATCATCCGTGTTCGTATTACTTTGCGTTTAAATTCAGAGATTACCCCAATTGCGAAACAGCTTACTGAAAAGGATTACCTGCTTCGAAAAGGTAGAATTAAGAAATGGTGAAAGTTCACCATCTATTAATTTGGTGAACAATATCACTGAATTTCTAGGACAATTAGAGTTCCAGTAAAGTCTAAATTTATATAATATGAATATTCAATAATCTCGATAATACCGAATTCTATTAACTTTAATTTTAATAATTAAATTTTGCGAAATCAGTTGATTCTATCCAAAAACTTACAAAATTTTCATTCATCAGATGCACTCTGAAAGTTTCTGATTCCGTTCGACAGTTACTTTGCTCAAGGGCAGAATCTATTTTGAGTATGGATTTTTATCAAACAGATAAACAAAGTTTTGCCCAAAAATTGCAGACATTTTGGGCTTTGTATTAAGGTGAACAAGAGCGCAAAAAAAGGGTGTTAATATAGGTAGGCCTTTAATATAAAGGTTGTGGTAATAAAAGCAGGTGATGGTCCTCTGAATATTTTATTAAAAAAAAATTAGGAAACACTGACGTGAGGTCAAATGACTTTGGCGTTCTTTTTAAGTTACTATACCTTGAACATTTTCTATTAATTCTTCTTTTCAAAATTTTATGATGAAACACACCCTGAGATGGTAATAATTATGTCTAACTTTATGAAAAAAGAATGTATCGTTTTATGATACGGCTCTAATGCAGTACATCAAATAATGAAACATCCAATTAGTCATAAATATTTATTGCTAAAAAATTGATTGTGTATGTATATATAAAAAGATGCCAGCACAAAAATTAACTTGCGAGGCAATAAAAATTATGAATCAAAAACATTAACAGCCAGTGGAAAAAATATGTTCTATTATTTTCGAGTCGGACAGAGGATATATAATTTTCGAAATTGCTCGAATTAATCCTCTTTTTCTGGAACATACTTGATTTTAATTACATGAACTCTTTGTGAGTTCAGGTTTTATTTCAATGTGCTTTCAGTTTTCAGATCAAAATGATGACAGGTCTGATTTACAATTACCAAATATCATTTTTGACTACAATATGAAGAAGTCTTGATAATAATGAAATTGTTTTTTTTTTTCAATAATGTCAGTAAGAGGAGTTAATTCCTGTTGAATGTTGTTTGATGATCCCTATATCTTAGGATAATTTCTGTGGTTTCTAAATCATTATCTTCATTATTATTTCACAAAAATGACATTTACATCAATTGAGATTACTGCTTATTCTTTTCAATCAATTCAGAGTTATCCTAAAAGTCAAATAAAGTTGAACATTCTCTCAATGACTTCAATTTCAATGAATTTTGTTACAATTATTTTATTCAAATATACCTTCAGTTCCTGACTGATGCAATTTCCATCTGCTCATTTATTTCTTCTGAATATTCTGATTCACTTCATCATTATTAATTCCTAAGCTATTTCCATATTCTAAGAACTTTACTTCACCATTGCTACATGTTTTTTTGTGACAAGAGGACTATTTTCCCGTTATTGGAAATCAGGAGGAATCTTATGGTCTATGGTTCCCAATCATTTTCATTGAATTGTTTCTATCCACAAATTAATAATTAGTTTTCCTTTGAATCTGCGAACTCAATAATGACTGAATTATTTTGGAATGAATCTCAAAGTACGTTCCTACCTGAATTTTCATTCATTTCATTAATTTCTTGTTGTGTTTTATGATAATTTTGATAATTGATCATTTTTTTCAATGAACGATTGAAAATTGGACATTCTCTCGGATCTAACAATAATTGTTTTTCAAGTTTCAAATAACTCAAGGTTTGCTATTGTTTACTATTTTCATGTTTATAAGCATCTAACCCAACTTCTTCTAATGACCAGAATCTTAACACAGCTCTGGAGCCAGAGACAAGAGGTTGTTTCTGTCTGGAGCCAGAGACAAGAGGTTGTCTCTGTCTAGAGCTGTGTTAAGATTCTGGTCATCCCCACCCCAACAAAGGACTAATTCATGAAGTCACGGATTATGACCAAAGCCGCTTGAAGGCGTTCCGTCATGACCAACAATGATCAGAGATGACCGATCATCTACGGTCACCCTTGGTCTTTCACTTGAAATTGATTTATATCTAAAGAAGAATAACCAACAGGAAGAACAATCAAAGAGGCATTCATGAATATTGCTCTCGATCCCATAAGTGCCATAAGTTGCCGGAAGTTTGGAAGCCCATTGCTCGAAACCACAGATAAGCACCAATTTCATCTAGTTTTCGGAGTTCTGCCAATTTGACACTTATTAGTGAAAATTTTCTAGTATTGTCTGCTTTGTTAAAATCTTTTTCCTTGAAAACTACAGAAAATGTCTGTTTGAAACCTCAAAAATTTCTCGTCAACAAATGTTTTCGCTATGTCTAAGGGAAATGATTCATCCTTCTTAGGGCCCTGTAGCTGTTTCGGAATATTCGATCCCGAAGAATCATCGCTTCTCGTAATTTTAATGAAAAAGCTATTTCAAAGGACAAAAGCATACTATAAGCTGAAAAAGCTTACTATACAGGGTGAGTCTTTGACCACTGCTTTAATTTTAACCATAGGTTCTTGAGATAAAAAAAAACACTATTTTCCCATACCGTGTTTCCATATTCAGCTGCGTTAAGAAGTTATAAGCATTTCAAGTTTTCACATTGAGCAAACAACCCTCTGTAGTCCAGTTTACTTTGAATGAAAATTACCTTCCACAGCATCCAATATTGAATTTGAATTGTTTAAAAACATTATTTTCCCTCTAAGAAATGATTGACTCACTCATGTTCCATCAGATGATTATATCGATTTAATTCCTTTCAACTTCGAATATATCAAAAATGGTGCAATTTAGGAAAAAAGATGAGAAATTATTTTATCTGCAAAAAAGACTAATGATTCTAGGAAATACAAGATACGGACCTTTAGTTCAAGTGATATTTGTTTTTGATGCAATTCAAACAATCTGTACAGTTAGTAGTGAGAAACCTACAAGAAATGGAATAAATCTATTGATGCCAAAATATGCATGACTGATTTAAAAACCTCCTACAAGAGATCATTTCAATTGATCTTTTCGTTTGAATATTACAGGTGAAAATGCAAATTTTTTATATTTCAATACCCTATATCTTTTGAACGGGGCCAAATTTGGAACAATGTTATAGGGAGAAAATGTTTCTTTTGACGTCAAGAATCTACGGTTAAAATTAACGCAGTGGTCAAAGACTTACCCTGTATAAAAAGAAGACTCGTTTCTCTATGATCTTCTTCTTTGGTTAATTTTTCAGAGAAAGGAGTGTGAACTTCGCAAAAAACTAAGAAAAACTCTCTCTGGTTATCTCTAGTGGTCTTGTTCTTCAAACAGAGTTCTTATAGGTTTGCCCAGCTATCTGTATTTTTCGAAAATCTGGGTAAAAATAGTATCAATCGTATTTTTTTGGACTCACTGATGAAGAATCCGTGGTAAATATCGGTTCCATCCGTCCGTCGGATTCCACGATTACGTATTAAAGTGAACCCAAAATTAAGATTAAATCTTAAATTACCATTCATTCGAAGTCTTCATAAATGTTATTCACTAAAATTGATCAACTGAATGAAAACAGTATGTCGCCACATGCATTACGAAAATGTGGGTGCCCTCAGCGCTGCCAACAAAATATCAATTAGGTATGACGGAAACCAATTTAATATTCCGCCTTATTTAAAAGGTGAAAGGTTCAACTGATTCAATAAACATGAATTACTGTCTATGAAATTGTGGAATTAATTTAGTACAAAAAGAAAGATAAATATTGTAATTATACAGGGTGAGCCAGTATGTTAATTTTAACCACAGATTCTTGAAGTGAAAAGAAACACTTTTTTTCTTCTATACCCCGTTTACCAATTTGGAACCGATCCAAACTTATATGCAAATATCAGTATATATATTCTTTTGGCTCATAATTTTTTGGTTAGCAAGCAATAGAGCGTGTTAATAATGGTCTCATTTTGAGTTGAACCACTGGATTCCTTTCAAGTTCACACAAAATATTCAGTTTTTGCTTTATATACTTCACGGAATTGTAGTGCATACTTATTTATACATCATGCTCTTGTTTAAATGTAATATTTATGATAAACATTCGGAAATGCATTGACGTGAGGTCAGGAGCTTTTGCGTGCTCTGAAACAATGTGATGAAATTACAACCACCTCATCGGCGCATTTCTAAATTTTGACAACGTACATTATTTCATCGTAATGAACCATTTCGATTAATTTTCCTCCAAATAAAACTACGTATCCAACATGCAAGGGTCGCCTTTTATATTTCGGTATTGGACATCCCTAGTGTTGCAATCTGCAAACTGACAGCTCTATCGTAAAGCTTGACTGTTTCAGTTTTTGAGATGTAGATGGCGTGCTTTCAGGAGAATACTTGGGAGTGCTTCACAATATTCTTTAAGCACTGGCAGCCCCCTTCAAGAGTTCAGTGCTACACTGTGCTGATGAGGACAATTTTTCATGGTCTTTCCTGCCATTCAGTTAGAACGTTGCGTGCCCGCATAAAGGTAATAAAATCTCCTACAGTTGTTATATATAGTCAGAAAGTTTTGACATACGAGAGCTATTTGTGTTGTTTACAATAACTTAAAAGATTCATCTCGCCCAAAAGATGGACTTCAATCGTGAAAATTTTCGTGCGATTATTTTTTACAACTTACTACGAGGATTAACTCAACAACATCAGCTCAAAAAACTGCATTTTTTATCACTCAAAACATCGATTTGATGAGCCGTATAGCCCTGATTTGGCACCGAATGACTTTGTAACGAAGTAGTTTCGTTTGCGTGGCGTAGACCTGTTGACCTCGATCGAGTCCAGCGAGATCACGCTGAACGGTGGGGACACTGACCGGTCCGCTCCCACCTCGATCTGCAGTGCGCACGGCACATGTTGGTGGGGGAGTCCGAGAATGGTACTTATAGGCGAGTCGAGCACTGGAACGGCAGTTCCTCGTGCGGCGCGGAACTCCTACCTCCACCGTTTAGTGGGGAGGGTCCAGCCAGTGTTGTTAGTGCTGGTAGTGAGTTCAGTGGTAGGCAGACATACCAAGGTAGGAAAGGGGTATAGAGAGGGGACCGGAGGACCACTTGTGGAGGACGTGATTCCAGGAGGTGAGTGTGAGGTTCGATCGATGAGACCGAACGACGGCTGCAGGAGGGCGTTCAGGGCATCACGTCCTTTACGAGTCCTTTAGCCGGTATTGCGGAACCGACATCTGGGTGCCGAGATGAGCAAGCTCAATCGTCCCTAGATTGTGGGCCGTTTTACCTCGGCGGACTCCTGCTGTCCATCTCTCGGAGCTGACGTTGAGGTACGAGATGGGCAGGCTCAATCGTGCTTAGACCGAAGTTTTCCGTGGCGTGGGCTGCTGTGCGGCAGGCACTTGGTTCGACCTCGGCCCTGTTGGCATCGCAGGTGGACGCGCGGTGGTTTGCGCATGCGCACACCATACCACCGGTCACTCCAATTTGGGCTGGGCCTTGGCAGTTCTCCTCGAGGGGTTCTGCTGCGCGCGGACACTAGTTGCGCCGCGCGGAACCGTGCCCCATGGACCCCCCTCCGCTTGTATGGTCCATGTTGGCCTGAGTGAGGCTTTGGTTTCCGCCCCCCCCCCCCCTCTCGCTTTTACCCCGAGACATTCTCATTTTTTATCTCACGGCCTTAGTCATTCTCATGCCTGAGTAACTCGCCACTGTAATCGCTTTGCGTGCACTCTAACCCCTTCACGGAATGTTACTGGACTTTTGGTCATTGACAAGTAGATTTGGGATTTGGTTTTTTAGAGGTTAAGGACTATGAAGATTTTGTGATTTAGATTAAGGACTGTTGTACCTGATATGAACTGTTGATTTGTTTTAAGGACTGTGAGACCTAGTATTTTGGAATGTTTGTTTATTTTGTATGAATAGAGAGTATGTTTTTAGTTGATCGAGTGTTTTATTGGTGACACTTCCACCTCCAACAGCTACCCACTTCATTCTCCACTGGAGTCTGCCTAGGCTCGAGCTTCTGGACATTCCGGAGGAGCTCGATAGGTGAGGGTGACGCCCTCAGAAGCAAATAGTCTGGCGCCCGAGTTTACTAATACAGGAACTGCACGTAAGGGCGTTACAACTTCTTTTTATTCCCGTACATGAAAAATAAAATGAGAAGTCAACGTTTTTCGACACCTAAAAGAAGCAGTTGATGCGTTCAGAAAACATGTTTTGGAGATACCTCAATCAGAGTGGCAAAAGTGCTTCGACAATTGGTTCAAACACATGCAAATGTGTATAGATCTTAATGGGGAATAGTTTGAAAAACAATATATTATATTCATATACAAATTCACTTGTATCAATTGACATGATCTCTTGTAGAAGGTTTTTAATAACTGTCATGCTTATTTTGGCATCAATAGATTTATTCCATTTCTTGTGGGTTTCTCACTACTACTGTACAGATTGTTTAAATTGCATGAAAAACAAATATCACTTGAACTAAAGGTCCCTATCTTGTACTTCCTAGAATCATTAGTCTTTTTTGCAGATAAAATCATTTGTCTTGCACCATTTTTTGGATTTTTGAAGTTGAAAGAAATTAAATTGATATAATCATCTGATAAAACATGAGTGAGTGAATCATTTCTTAGAGGTAAAATAATGTTTTTGAATAATTCAGATTCAATAGTGGAAGCTGGGAGGTAATTTTCAAGGGAAATACCACTAGAGGTAAGAATTGTTTGAGAACACGTTTGTTTTTTGGGAATTATGCGTTTAAATTTCACGAAACAAAGTTATCCTTAAAATACCACCAGCCGAAGGCGAATAGTATTTCGGGATCACTTTGTTGAGTGAAATTTGTATAATTTTCAAAAAACGACAGAGTGTTCTCAAAAAAAATTCGAATCTCGTGTGGTATTTGGAAAGATCATTCAACAATATAAATCAAACGAAATAAAAAATAGTTTTTTATTCAAAAATAACCATATAGAAGCATAACAACAAATTATTCATCTTTATTCTCAAATTAATAATTATTGATAGTACAATTATTATACACATTACGAGCATAATTTTCGAATGATCAAATAGATACGGATGTTGTTTCTTGAAAGACATTTTTTTCATTCCTTATGGCTGTGATTATTTTTTTGTTATGTTGGTCCAGTTGGAGATACGATTTCACTGACGCTACAGAAGAATGGCCTGTTATCTTTATCAGCTGTTCCTCGCCAATCCCTGCTTTGGCTAATTGGCTGACGGCAGTAGCTCGATGCGAGTGGTTGGTTATCTTCGACTTGGTTGTGTTGATGTTCTGCCGATTCTTTTGTCCATTTAGCTATCGTATTGGGACCGACTGGGGAGTTTTTGAACCATGAACCATATTTCCAATTCTTATGTGGAGTAAGGAATAGTCTTTCTGCGGTTATGTTTGCAGTTCTATTGGATACAAGTAGCTTATATAACCTCACCGGGCAAATATGTTCTTCAATATTGGGAGTCAGCCATTTCGTTTCCGCACATTTTTGGGCACCACCTTGTCTTGTTTTAGAAAATATCGGATTGTAGACAATTCGGCCAAAGGTATTACCATCGTTTTCAATTTCGAATTGGAAATGCGAAATTAGGCATGATGAACCCTCTCCTCTGCGCCAAGCAAGCTCCAATGCAGCCATAAAATAAAATTTTCTGTTCGAACCGTCTGGATTATCTTCTTTACATAAGATGACCATCTTTTTGTGTTGCTCCAAAGACAGCGCCTTAGCACTAACTTTTCTTTTCTCAGGATCCACTTGCAAAATACGCCTCTTGGCATTTCGTGCATCCCGCGCCATTTTAAAAGCCACGTCTGTGAATGGATCGAACCTAACGCCCCATTCGGAATAGAATTTTTCCTGCAGCTGTTTGGCAATATTATTCCGCAAGTTATATTGAAATTCCCAAAACTTTTCATTTTTATCTACTTTATAGTAAAATTCGAAAATAAACTGACAGAACTGCTAAATGTGCTGTTATCGCTAACAAATGCTTGTTTATCGTAACCATGACGACCGCTACTTCCACCTACGGCCAAAGCTATCCAGACGTATTAATATTCCTATGCAAATTAGGCATTTGATAAAAACAAATTTCTAAAAGTGAAAACACTGTGAGGTTGAGTGTTTTCAGATACAGTTTGTTTCTATTGGTCCGTTTTCAAAAATTGAGCGATTTCATTGGACGATGTAGTATAGTGTTGAATTCAATCTGAACTGGACTACAGAGGTGTATTAGCCCAATGTGATAACTTGAAATGCTTAATTTTTCAATGCAGCTGAATATGGAAAAACGGTATGGGAAAAAGTGTTTCTTTTGATCTCAAGAACCTATGGTTAAAATTAACGCAGTGGTCAAAGACTCACCCTGTATAATATATATATATAATCTGTTCTGAACCTTCATTTTTGAAATTAGAAGTTCTTGTTCTGTTATGAAACGGTAACGATTTATTTTAATTTTGAAAATGATAGAAAAACACTTATGTGTTCTAGTTATTTCCCGAACTCTTTAAGTGAGTGATTTCAAATGAAATCGCCACAATGAATGTGATATCAACAAACAGATATTTTAAATTCAAAGTGACCACTCACAGCTTTTCCCCAGTTTTGTTGGAATCCCAAACTTCCTTCCCTAAGAAAAAGGTCTATATCATCGCAGATTATAAAGGAATTGATATATGTTTCACCATGGGTAAAAACAGGCGATGAATAAAACAAATTGGATCAATTGAATAATTATAAAAACTTCCAAAACATTTCCCTAATTTATAAAACAGTGGTGTTTCATGATTGATTGCACACTTCTGAAAGAAACAATATATTCAGCTTGTACTAATTCAGAAAGTGGTTATAAAATTTCAAAGGGGCTATCATCGGACTTAATTCTATAACGCTCTATCAATGATGTGGCGGAATCAACGTCGAGTTATGGCGAGTATTTTAGGTATGGATGTCGCCCTCCCTCCGAAACCTGCTCAACTTCCTGTGGATATAACACAAACACTGATAAATGTGGACATTGATGACCTTATTCCATGCCCAGAGACCAATTACACAAAATCACAAATACACAGAATTGATGAAAACGTCCCTTGTTGAAGAGGTTGTTTTTGAGAAACAGAATTAAAGACAGAGACTGTCCAATTTACAAGTACCTACTTGTCGATTGGTCTTTAATTCCATTGATAAATTTCTGTGTGATTCGGAGCCGGAGTCTATACTTTCAAACACTATTGTTATAGTTAGAGAAATTGAAAGACTTTATGAATGATAAATATATTTTCATAATTTCACATATTCGACTAGAAATTGTCTTTTGACTAGATTAAAAGTTTTATTTCTGATGGGTACTTAATATTCCAAATTCCGCCATATTGATTGCCTGGTATTGAAGTAACCCTACAAATTGTTCAAAAAATTAGTTAAATTATTACTTTTGGGTGTGGCGTGAACTTACTTTGATGGAAATTGATTGCAAAAATTCATCTCTAAGAAGCTGTTCCAGTCCTCTGATGTAGTTGATAGCATTTTGAAGAGTTTTCACCTTACTGATCCTCTTGCCTCTAAAAAATGATTTTCAGTTGAAAGAATATTTGGAATGAATTTTTTGGGTTCTTTATCCAATCTCGATATTTTTCATTGTTGTAAAATGGAACGAATATTTATAATTTCATGGAGTTTCAGTGGCTCGCATTATTCAGACTGAATGAGCTCTTGTTAGTTACCTCCGATGAAACCTGTAATGAGTTCTCCTCTAGAATGCGTCATGATATGTTTTCTTCTTACCTATTTTTTTTTGGGACGCTATGTGCTATCGTTTTGCCAACGTTTTCAATAATCTGTTTTACATTTTCTTCTGCTACTGTTACAGTCTCCACTGTTATATGCTGTTCCATATGATCTGATAAGGCCGATAGGAAGTTTTTATGTATTAATGAATATGTTGTCAATTAGAGATTTTGTGTTTTCTTTAATTCTTGTTGGTTTGAAAATTGTTTGTTTGAAGTTGAAGGATGTTAACAGGTCCAGAAATGCCGCTTTCGTGGAGTCCTCATTCAGTAGGTTAATGTTGAAGTCACCACATACTACATCATAATTGGCAAAATTAGAATGCATCGCATCAAGCAATTCCTCAAAAGTAGCCATAAATGTTGATAAATTTCCCAGGCCAGTTCGATAGACAGACATCACAACCAGCTTTCTTTTTTTACTCTTAGTGCATGATATTTCAATACAGCATTCCATACTCATATTTTTTATGAATGGTACCTCCTCATAATCCTGCAGGTATCCCTTGATATTTTTTACTTTAACTTGCTAGTTTATTGTTTTTTAGGATTATGAAGGGAAGTTGATTATATAAGTATAAATTCAAAATACTGTTTCATTAACTCAAGTTTGTGTAGATTATTATTATTAAGAGTTAAATAGTATTATTACTTAAGTACTTTCGGGTACTTGCATACAGCAATATGCGGAAGTTAAACTAATTACTTACTTTATCATTTAGAATAGTTTCATAATTTTATTCAATTCAAATTAGTACAAAAAATTACAATTAGTACCAAAAACTATAATCAAAAATGAGTGTTTTATTCTTTTTTTTTATGTATTATTATCAAAACTAAAAATCACTAAATAGTAGGCCCTCAGTAACTTTTAAATCTGGTTGGATCCGGTCGGATTAGCGTCAATCCGGTACAATCCGGCCGAATTGAAAATAATACCGTATTGCAATCCGTAATCGCAATGCTCTAGAGTCAGGGAAATTATTTTATAACAAGCTCCTTCCCTCAAGTCAGTACTTCTTTCCATTTTTGAACTTCTTACGAAAAGTTTTCCAATTTTGATAAATCAGTATGAGCTGGTCATTAATAAACTTAATATCAATGTATTCTTGTGCCAGTACTGCATCATAAAAGAAAGTATAACTGGGAAAAAGTCGATACTCCTAAATTATTGGGTCTATTTGTCGGAATAACCTAACAGCGCAGATAGTTATAACTGAACATTTGAGCTTTTCAGCTCATTTCGTTCAACCGTAATCATACTCAATAGTTTTAGATCATGGACTCTTCAACGACGACTTAAGGATATCACTTATACTCAAATATTCTAAACTTACAGATGTTTTGGTAATTTATAGTTTGAATCTTTTTCATCAATTTACTAAATATTATTTGAAAGTAAGACGATAAACGATGATTCTAATAAATGGAGAAATATAAAGGGCCCTCGAAAAATAAAACGTCAAAAAATATTCAATATTGTGACAATAATTATTTGAAACTTCATGCTTCAAATATCAAACTTAATTCTCAATACCATAATTTATCGTTTGAATCTTATTCATCTATTTACTGAATATTATTTGAAGGTAAGACAATGAACGAGTGATTGTAATAAATGGAGGAATATAAGGAGCCCTCGAAAAAGAGAACGTCAAAAAATATTCAATATTGTGACAATAATTATTTGAAACTTCCTGCTTCAGATATCAAACCTAATTCTCAATACCATAATTTATCGTTTGAATCTTGTTCATCTATTTACTGAATATTATTTGAAAGTAGGACGATGGGCGATTATTCTAATAAATGGAGAAATATAAGGAGCCCTCGAAAAAGAGAACGTCAAAAAATATTCAATATTGTGACAATAATTATTTGAAACTTCATGCTTCAGATATCAAACTTAATTCTCAATACCATAATTTATCGTTTGAATCTTATTCATCTATTTACTGAATATTATTTGAAAGTAAGACAATGAACGAGTGATTGTAATAAATGGAGAAATATAAGGAGCCCTCGAAAAAGAGAACGTCAAAAAATATTCAATATTGTGACAATAATTATTTGAAACTTCCTGCTTCAGATATCAAACCTAATTCTCAATACCATAATTTATCGTTTGAATCTTGTTCATCTATTTACTGAATATTATTTGAAAGTAGGACGATGGGCGATTATTCTAATAAATGGAGAAATATAAGGAGCCCTCCAAAAAGAGAACGTCAAAAAATATTCAATATTGTGACAATAATTATTTGAAACTTCATGCTTCAGATATCAAACTTAATTCTCAATACCATAATTTATCGTTTGAATCTTATTCATCTATTTACTGAATATTATTTGAAAGTAAGACAATGAACGAGTGATTGTAATAAATGGAGAAATATAAGGAGCCCTCGAAAAAGAGAACGTCAAAAAATATTCAATATTGTGACAATAATTATTTGAAACTTCCTGCTTCAGATATCAAACCTAATTCTCAATACCATAATTTATCGTTTGAATCTTATTCATCTATTTACTGAATATTATTTGAAAGTAAGACAATGAACGAGTGATTGTAATAAATGGAGAAATATAAGGAGCCCTCGAAAAAGAGAACGTCAAAAAATATTCAATATTGTGACAATAATTATTTGAAACTTCATGCTTCAAATTTCAAACATAATTCTCACTTCCATAATTTATCGTTTGAATCTTGTTCATCTATTAACTAAATAATATTTGAAAGTAAGACAATGAACGAGTCATTCTAATAAATGGAGAAATATAAAGGGCCTTCGAAAAAGAGAACGTCGAAAAATATTCAATATTGTGACAATATTATTTGAAACTTCATGCTCCAAATATCAAACATAATTCATCAAAGATGATGGCACAATAAAAATTCACATCAACACAAGACATGGTGTTAAATTTCAACTAACCTGGAATGCTGAAAAGGTACGGCTTTTCTCAATCGGTTGAAAGCTCCATTCACAGCTTGCACCCTGTTTCTCTCTCTCAAATTCCTCTTTGCCACTGACTGGGGCTCCTTCTGTATTTCTGGCGAGTGCCTGAAGTCCCTCATGAATTGTTTGAAA
The DNA here is from genome assembly GCA_030674115.1 of Micraspis discolor. NCBI lineage: Eukaryota > Metazoa > Arthropoda > Insecta > Coleoptera > Coccinellidae > Micraspis > Micraspis discolor. Next base: position 17,039 of record JARTUT010000631.1, read on the forward strand.
TTTTTTTCCTTCTTCGGTACACTGGACATGGCATCATATAACGTATCATCTTCGTATTCGTAATGAAAGACAGGCGTCATTGTGGAAGCATCTGCGCCGAATGATGCAGCAATCTGAGCCTATGCAAAAAAACAATCCTCTATTTAAGATTGTCAAATGGAATTCAGCTTGCTCGAAAAACATCAATTGACCTTTCCGTACTTATACGCTCCACAATATTTTATGATTATATTTATGAATTCATGAATTGAAAATTCTATAAACTACTAAAAAAGAACTGACGTGAGGTCCGATGGCCTTGGCGCTACTTAGAAATAATCATTCAAACATTCAAAAAATTTCATCTCCGCAATATTTGCAGTTAACTGTTCAAATTAACAAGGGCGCCTAAATAGCTAATTTAGGTATGATGGCACAGCATAGTGATAAATGTTCGAAGGAAATAATTTGAAAGAAATTTATTTTTCTTACATCGATACAAAACTGGACAGATTTGAAAGAATAACTGAATAAGCAGTCAAACCAACCCCCTTTAGATCTAAATATCATTTCGTTCGGGTGTCATCGTACTCACGGACAGACATAATCTGTTTTAGCTAATACTATTGATACAATGTTTATTCGAATTCAAGAGTATTCTGTTGCGGTAAAAAAGACAGTCAACAAATTTTGTGACAAACTGATTTCTCACTCTTGAACTTGTAACACCCTGCATAATAAGTAGTAAAAACATCTATATCTTAAATAGACCTACAACAACTTAGTGTCAAGATTGGCTAAACTCTAAAACTTGATCAAATTTGTACTTATCTGTGGTTTGAAGAAATAAAGCGCCTCTTGAAAGTAAGAACAAAAGAACATCATAAACTTAATCAAATGTTAGACACCGATAGATGGCAATTGGTTCAAAATGCTGTGAATGAGAGTCATAAAAATAATAATAAAACGATACATCTGTCCAAAGAAAAGAAACATACGAGAAGAAAAATCTGGGAGGCAGCATTTATGAAATTCACTTTCGATCCTGTAATTGCTCCATCAATTGAGTTACCAGAAGTTTGGAATATAATTGTTTGAATGGCTTGAAGAAGTCTCCAAACCATAGATAAGTCCAAAGTCCAAAGATGGCTATCGAAACGTTGCTACCAAGAACAATAAGAGATGGTGGTCACTGACCAAATAATGCTTCTATATTGGTCAACAACCAGTACAATAGAGTTTATGCATAAAATTTATTTAGGGTCGACACAATCTTTTAATTTAAACAAGTAAAAACTATAAGGATATTAGTCTTAATCTTCAAGTACACCGACTGAATTTGCTTTAGTCTGGACGCTATGCAAGGTTGATGATAATGATGGGACTTACCGATACAGATCCAAGCGTGTAATTATTCAAAATCAGAAATATTCCATCTCCGAAAGCATTAGTTTGTCGATAATTAAAATGATATCATTGTATTTGCATGATATGACTGCATCACAGGAAAAGTTTATTCGGGAATTACTAAAAAAAAATTCTTAGTACCCCGAAACTACTTGGCTGATTTGGCGGCATAACGAACTCACGGATTCATTGGTTCGAACAAAATGATTGATACCACTTATTAGTCCAGTCAATAAAGCCTGGGGAACGAAATAATTAGAGGCAATGAAAATTTTTGCTTTTATTGTTTGGGACAAAAAATAGGATACCCAAAAATATTTTCAACCCTCTGGAGGAAAGGCTTAAGAGGGGAGGGGGTAAAAAAGGTTTTTTTCTTATAACTCTGGATAAAAAATTCCGAACGGGTTGAAATTTTTAGGTATGGTTAAGTAAATAATTATACATCTTGTATTAAAATTTCAACCATCTGGGGTGACGGCTAAGCAGTGGAGGGGGTAGGAAAGGTTTTTTTCTCATAACTTCGGATAAAAAATTCCGAATGGGTTGAAATTTTGAAGAATGGTTAAGTTGATGATTATACATCTTGTATGTAAAACATTAACCACCCCCTCCACCGCTTAGCCTTTACCCCAAAGGGTTGAAATTTCAACACAAGATTCAACGGTATTTTTCAATTTGGTCGGTACTCAGGTAGCGCGCATCCTTGACCCTTCCACCCGAAAGGTTTTTTGACAGATACCCGATATGAGCCGAATTAAGAAGGACAATGATTATCCAGCGATTTATGGACATTATGGACCTTGGAATTCAGCGACTTACCCTTTTTCGTTATTTGAGTTGGAAATCATTGTTAATATCGTAATGCGATTATCGATGAGCGTGTCTTACAGACTAAAAATCGAATATGGCCGGAATTGTTTGATGAAAATTGTGAACTTTGAACAATTCCCGAATTTGTTACATTTGCCAAATGAAGAACATACCCTTGATATATCATTACAGGTAAATTATGATTGCATGTTTTGCTTACTGCTTGATCTGCAAGAAAAAGTAATAATGACAGTTCCTAACATAGCCTTCTTCAAAAATGCAAGCTTACAAACTGTGCGAAACCTGTTTTTTAATCGTGAAATTCGAATTTTATTCAATAACGGCAAAACTACTGATTTTAGAGGCATGAAATGTTCGAGACACCCTAACTGGTTTTTGACGAGCCATCGATTGGAATTACAACATTATAGGGTTGCCATTTAAAAAAAGTGAGATTTTATGGTTTTATTGAGGCTCACTTTGGGGCCCTCTTTCAGACATCCTGTATATTTCCTCATAAGTTATACAAGAAACAGTATCAGCTTATTTTCTCTTGTTCCACTTTTGCAAAAAGAAATTCTTGTAATGAGGGATTTTGAAGATATGGACACAAATTTGTACCAACCTTTCTTTCAAAAAATTTGATAATCAGGCTATAATTCAAGAACCCCTTGAGTGGTCGCACATATTATACATCAAATCAGTGTAGAATTGGACGAAGAATTCGAATATGTATAAATATACAGGGTGTTGCATTTGAAATAACGAAGTTACATTCGTTTCCGGTGAAATCGGAAGTAGATTCTTCTTGAAAATATTTTACAATTAAAGTTCATGTACTCTAAAACGAAAATCCAAAATCTTGAATCTGTATTACAATTCCTTCCTCGAAAACGTCTAATGAAACACTTAAAAAAATCACCCTGTATATGGCTTCATTAGAAGCAATATGCAACGGTTCATAAATAATGATTTTGATGTGAGAAATTAAGAACGTGGAAGACCACCAAGAAAGTTTGAAGACGCCGAATTGCAAACGATATTGGAGATGACACTTTGAATCAAAAGCAAATGGCTGAAATGTTTAATGTTGTACAACAAACAATTTCTGACCATTTTTAAAAGCTATGGGAAAGATTCAAAAGTGTGGAAAATGGGTGCCACATGAATTGAATGGCAGACAAATGAAAAACCGAAAAAACACTTGTGAAATTTTGCTTCAAAGACACGAAAGAAAATCGGTTTTGTTACTGCTCTTTGATTTTTTCTTCATTAGACATGATAGATGTATCGTCCCATTTTATCAGGTGATTTTCATCCAGAGCATGTAGGACCAACTCAGATCTATCTTATAATGTTTATTCTTACTTTCAAAGGTTGTTTTGTTTCAACGAGAAAGATCTTCCACAATCATATGGATCGTATATATGCAATTCATGGTTCTTTGATTCTCGTCATCAAGTTTAACTTTGTTTAGATTAGCCTGATGGTATCTTGATGACTTGAAGGCGGTTGTTATGTCGTACCTATTTCCAATTCTTGTTTGTTAGTTTGGCGCTCTTGTTCACATGAACAGAGTGCTGAAAAATGTCCCCAAGTGTCTGTATTTTTCAAATATTTGGGTAAAAGTGGTGTTAATCCGTTTGTATGGACTCACTGATGAAGAATTCGTGGTCAAAATCGATTTTGTTCGTCCGTAGGCACGATTAAGTTCAAACGGATTGAGCTAGGGGGCTGAAGTTTTCAGTGTAGGTCTGAAAAATAAATATCTTGGACGAATTCGTTATTCAGCCAAGTAATTTATGAGTAATGAAAAAAAATGTTTTTCAACACAATTCTCCAATAAATTTTTTTTTGTGATGCAGTTTCATCATACAAATCCAGTGATATCATTTTCATTCTCGGCAAACTAAAACTCCCGAAGATAAAATCATTCAAAATTTTAATAATCACTCACTAGGATCTGAAGCAAAAAGTCCCATAATAATCAACTACATCGATTAGTCCAGCAGTAATATGGCTTGGCTCTCTTAGGGTACTCGGTTCGAAGCCGGTCAGTTCTAATTTTCATTTCTATCATTATGAGGGTGTATATTGCGGATATGTGACCTCACGTCAGTGCCTTCTGTTTTTTTTCTGATGAACCTTTCCAATAAGGAATGACGCTATTTATAATTTGTTCCATATCTTCTTGTGTTATATCATGATCTGGTTCAAGCTAATTTTTTGTTATTTGTTTCACTCTTTCCAATATCTTTTTGGGATAACCATTATTTCTGAATGTTTTTATGATTATGATATTTATTTTCTAATTTTCATCTTGCAGGGTAGAGCATATATTTGTTGCTCTATTATATAAACATTTCGCCTCTCCCAATTTAGTATTCAGTTGATTGTTGGTATTGAGATGTAGATATTGACCTGTGTTTGCTACTTTTTTGTACACACTGCTTCCTTTCTATCATATCCAAAGAAGAGAAGCCTACAAGAAGAAGACTTAAAGAGGCAGTATTCACGAATATCGCTCTTAATCCCATAAGTGTACCATCAATTTAGTGGCCGGAGGTTTGGAGGTAAATTGTTCGAAGTAAATTGAGGAAGTCTTAAAATCACAGATAAATATTAATGTGTCTTAATATGACTTCTGTCATATTGACTTTTTGAAAATTGATAATTCTCAAAAAGTTTCTTACTTTTCTCCTTGATAAAGATAGAAGATGTCTATCGAAACGTCGGAAATCATTACATCCACAATAGATGATGGTAATAGCCCAAACAATCATTCAACAAATTGATAAGCACTCTGTTCAGGTGAACAAGAGCGCCAAAAAAATTCGAAAGTCACAGACATTTGGGCAAATTGATAAGCACTCTGTTCAGGTGAACAAGAGCGCCAAAAATAGGTAGTTATGGCCAATTTAAAATCAACATTTCCAACACAAAATTTGAAACACCCTGTGATGATAATTTTGAAATCCAAAAGATGCATGACCTTTTCACATCCTTCCTCTTCGATGTTGTAAAAACGGTTTATGCTCAGGATATTTAAAATAAGAATAATGAACATATTACTGACTGAACATATTTGACTTTTTTCCAGTTTTTTTTTTTTTGATATTTTGAAAAGTATTCGATTTAATACAATGGTTTTAACAGATGTATCGAATACTCGATCATACCAGGAATGGAAAACTTGAAAAAAAATTTTTTTCGTCGAATTTATTTTCACTCCCTGTATAACCGGAAGTTTTTGGGCTTCAAAAATATTTTAGCTCTGTAGAGAACATCGAACAATATCATAATCCCAATTTTCAGATTTCAAATAGGTCTAGTTCTCCAGAAACGTCTAATAGGCACTCGAATTTGAGACACCCTGTATGTAGGTATGTTGATTCTGTTTCATCAATTATATCTTTTGTTTCGCATTGGTGTAAAAGACTTCAGTAACAGGAGGTATAAGATCCCTTGCGTCAATGCTCTTCTAGTTTTAATTGAATAACAAAATTGTCACTTTCGCACGTTTTTTCTAGTTCAAAAAACTATAAGAACAGGATGCTATAGTTTTTCTGTAAGTTTCGAATATCAATGGTCTCAATCGGTATACTCTCATTTTTTCCAAATGATACTTTATGAACTAGAGTTTCCTGAAATTTCAGAATAGGTTTATTGTCCAATGGCATATATTCATTACTGGTCCAAATCCTTTGAATAGTTCAGCAGTTATGAGGAAGATAAAGAAGACATAGAAAAAATTGTATTCTGGCTAAAATGCCATAAGAGAACATCGAACAATATCATAATCCCAGAAATAAATTTTCAGATTTCAAATGATTCTGTTTCATCAATTATTTAACAGGAGGTATAAGATGAACCCTTTGCGTCAATGCTCTTCTAGTTTTTTAATTGAATAACTGAAAATTGTCATTGTATGCTACTTCCTTTGACAAAAGCAGCACGATCAAATTTTCACACCTAGTTCAAAAAAACTATTCACAAGAACTGTAATGGAAAAGGATTCATTCAGAATAGGTTTATTGTCCTCAGTCAAGTTCATTACTGGTCCAAATCCTTTGAATAGTTCAGCAGTTATGAGGAATATCAAAAATTGTTCATTCAATAGCTCCTAGAATCAATTGAATTCTAGAATAGAGCTTCTTTCTTAATTTCAAAACTTCAGATGTTTAAACAATACTGCAACTTATTCCTCTTACAATTATAAATGTGTAGACTATGATATTATTAACCGATCCCTCAGCGAGATTTCCTGGCCTCATGTTTTGGACAGTGAAAATGTGAATCTAGATGTAGATATTTTTTATGAAATATTATATGACATTGTTGAAGCCTGTGTGCCCAAGGTGAAAAAGATCGAACTTTCAAGCTTATTTCTTTCATGAGACTAGAAAACTGACTCAGTCGAAACGATGAATTAAAATAATTCCTTACGCTTAAGTAGCATTCGATTCGAAAATGATGAAGTTGAACGTGCTCTCTATGAGTTGGATCGTAGGAAGGGTTCCGGCCCTGATTCAATTTCATGCTTTTTTGTTCAATCATGCAGTGCCTCTCTTTCTGGCTCCCCTGATGATTATTTCCAATAAGTTATTGAAAAGTAGAATATTTCCGGTTCGCTGGAAAGAATCGTGTATAACTTCAGTTCATAAATCAGGACGCAAAGATAAAATTGAAAACTATAGACCGATAAGTAAGCTCTGTATTTTTGAGAAAGTTTTTGAGTCCCTCCTCTACCCCCATCTGTTTCTTCAGGGGCCGCTCAGTTGATACTAACTTGGTCACCTTCATTGAATATCTGCAGGACCATTTAGATAATGGAATCCAAGTAGATGTGGTGTTCACCGACTTCAGCAAGACATTCGATAAGATTTATATTCCTAAGCTGATTGTTAAACTACACAGTGTCGGGGTATGCGTTTCACTACTGCGATGGTTCGAGTCATATGTAACCGATCGCAGTTCGTGTCGGTCGAGGGATTCAAGTCAAGATATTTTATGTCAACGTCTGGAGTTCTTCAAGGCTCCCACTTGGAACTGTTGCTCTTTATAATCTATATAAACGATCTAATAAATAAAAATAAAAATAAAATAATCTAATGCTTTACAATATGTAGGATACTTCTTTTCGCCGACGATCTGAAAGTCTTTTACAGAATTTGGTGTGAGAGCGATTGCATAAGTCTCCAACAGGATCTTGACAGACTAGTCGAATACTGCCAAACCAATTTTCTCTATTTAAACCTCGAGAAATGTCAAGTAACTTCTTTTACCCGCAATAGAAATGTCATTTATTTCGCCTACGGACTACGAAACGTTAAGTTGAAAAGATCTAAGTGCGTCAGGGACTTAGGAGTTCTAATTGACTCGGAGCTGAAATTCTCAACACATGTAGATAGCTTCGCGAACTCATGTAATGTGACGCTAGGTTTCATAATGAGACAGGGTCGTCATTTTCACGTTGTGAAACTCTAATTTCATTGTACAACGTATATGTGTTCAGTAGGTTGAATTATGATTCTATTGTGTGGACTCCATATTTTAAAACTTATGCTGATAGTCTTGAAAAAATTCAGCGAAAATTCCTGCGTTTTTGGCCTTCAGATGTGGTTACGTGCTGAACAGAGGAGTACCGAACAATTATAACCTAATACTAATAATTATAACCAAATACTATTTGGCCAAGAAATTTGGAAATGAATCTTCCTCATCCTTCAATTTATTGCGGTGATTTTAATTCTCACCACGTAATGTGGGGTTATAATAAAAATGATAGAAGTGGAATAGCTTTAGCTGACTGGATGGAAGATAATAATATCTATTTAATTTTGATGGAAAAGATGTACCTTCTTTTCATTCTTCTCGATGGAATAGAGGCTACAATCCTGATCTCTGCCTAGTGTCTTGTGACAATACTTGCAAACCGCTTCCTGTAAAGCGTCAAACTTGAGGAGTTTTTCCTCATAGCCAACATAGGCCTATACTGTTGACTTCAAGAAGTTTAATTCAATATTCAGAATGTTTAAAAAGACCTCGTTAGAATTTCAAGAAAGCGAATTGGATTGAATTTGCTAAGAAGGTAGACAGTGATATTTGATGGATTAAACCCACTCATGATAACTATCACAGATTCTTAGGTGTTATTATTATTATTATTATTATTACACATATGGATCACATACAGGTAATCAAATACCCAAAAAAATGTGTTCACAGATTAGAAAAAACAAAATTCATCTAAAGAAGTGTAAATTAAAGTTAAAAAGAGATTTTTTATTTCCAACTAGAACTAAACAATTTCGACAACAGCATACAGTCAGTGCAGGTGCATGACATTGACAAAAAGAACAGTCTTAATTAGATGTACAAGGTGGTAGCTGATTAATAAGTCCCGAGGAAGTGATTTTCATGATTTTCTTCAATGAACTAGGACTATGAAAAAATAAATCAACTCTATCCTTGAATTCATTGCAGTGATCAAGCATTCTATAAATAGGGGAGTTGAGTGCACTACTTGTGCGCTTGGTTGATTGATAAAATGTATCAAACCGTCTAAATATCCTTGAGGAGCATAATATTGTATTCTGTGAGTGATGTCAGGGCATTCTAGCTGATTACTGATTAATTTTTTTATGAATAATACATCCCCGATAGTTCTTTCTGTCTTTAAGATTGAGCATTTTGAAGTATTTAAGTCTTAGGTTATAATTGTTTGGGTCTCCTCTGTTCAGCACGTAACCATATCTGAAGGCCAAAAACGCAGGAATTTTCGCTGAATTTTTTCAAGACGATCAGCATAAGTTTTAAAATATGGAGTCCACACAATAGAAGCAAAATTCAACCTACTGAACACATATACGTTGTACAATGAAATTAGAGTTTCACAACGTGAAAAATGACGACCCTGTCTCATTATGAAACCTAGCGTCACATTACATGAGTTCGCCAGGCTATCTACATGTGTTGAGAATTTCAGCTCCGAGTCAATTAGGACTCCTAAGTCCCTGACGCACTTAGATCTTTTCAACTCAACGTTTCGTAGTCCGTAGGCGAAATAAATGGCATTTCTATTGCGGGTAAAAGAAGTTACTTGACATTTCTCGAGGTTTAAATAGAGAAAATTGGTTTGGCAGTATTCCACCAGTCTGTCAAGATCCTGTTGGAGAATTCTGTAAAAGACTTTCAGATCGTCGGCGAAAAGAAGTATCCTACATATTGTAAAGCATTTTATTATATCGTTAATATAGATTATAAAGAGCAACGGTCCCAAGTGGGAGCCTTGAGGAACCCCAGACGTTGACATAAAATATCTTGACTTGAATCCCTCGACTGACACGAACTGCGATCGGTTACATAGATATGACTGGAACCATCGCAGTAGTGAACATCGCATACCCCGACCCTGTGTAGTTTAACAATCAGCTTAGGAATATGAATCTTATCGAATGCCTTACTAAAGTCGGTGAACACCACATCTATTTGGATTCCATTATCTAAATAATCCTGGAGATATTCAATGAAGGTGACCAGGTTAGTGTCAACTGAGCGGCCCTTGAAGAAACCGTGCTGTTCAGGAATTATTTGAGCTTTACTAGATGAAACAGATGGGGGTAGAGGAGGGACTCAAAAACTTTCTCAAAAATACAGAGCCTACTTATCGGTCTATAGTTTTCAATTTTATCTTTGCTTCCTGATTTATGAACTGGAGTTATACACGATTCTTTCCAGCGAACCGGAAATATCCCACTTTTCAATGACTTATTGAAAATAATCGTCAAGGGAGCCGAAAGAGAGGCACTGCATGATTGAACAAAAAAGCTTGAAATTGAATCAGGGCCGGAACCCTTCCTACGATCCAAGCCATAGAGAGCACGTTCAACTTCATCATTTTCGAATCGAATGCTACTTAAGTTGAAGGGATTATTTTCGTTCATCGTTTCGACTTCACAAATAACATGGTTAGATGGAACATAAACCCTCTCAAAAAAATCCGCGAAAAGATCACTTATATGCTTTGCTCCCTTAGCTGTTCTGCCCTCAAATGACATCTCGTTAGGACATCCTAAGTTTTTACGTTTAGCTGATACAAATTGAAAAAACCTACTCGGATTTTCCGACATCTCAGCTTCTACCGATCTCCTGTATTCTACATAGTCCCGCCGAATATATTGTTTACATATGGCACGTAATGATTTGAACTCAATGTGATCAGACAAGTTTTTATAAGTTTTCCATTTTCTATGAATTTTGATTTTACGGTGAATCAGTTTTCTAGTCTCATAAGAGAAATAAGCTGGAAAGTTCGATCTTTTTTCACCTTGGGCACACAGGCTTCAACAATGTCATATAATATTTCATAAAAAATATCTACATCTAGATTCACATTTTCACTGTCCAAAACATGAGGCCAGGAAATCTCGTTGAGGGATCGGTTAATAAGATCATAGTCTGCACATTTATAATTGTAAGTGGCATAAGCTGCATTATTTTTTAAACATCTGAAGTTCTGAAATTCAAGAAAGAATTCAATTGCTGGATGATATTTGTCTTCGAAAACTAGAGGACTATCACATCATATAACCTCACCCATCTGTTTACTGTTTGACAAAACAAGATCAAGTGTTTTACCATTACAATTAGAGATAGAATTAAATTGAGACAGCTCTAGAAAAGAGAGGTTATCAATTAAATCTTAGTATTTAGTTAAAACATTTAACGGCTCAAGTACACCATCTGACTGACTCTTTACCCATGATATTTCCGGTAAATTGAAATCTCCAACTATGACAATTGTACAGTCGCTCGACCTCTGCTTGATGTAATTCAATTTATTTGTGAAATACAGTAGTGCACTCGAATCGTTAGGCGGAATATATGAACAACATATATATAACGTGTTGTGAAAGCCGCAGCAAAAAAGTTCGTTCCAAGAGGTTTCCGGAAAGATTATATTCCAGGTTGGTTGAAAAAAACCGATAATCTGTACAAGGACTATCAAAAATCACCATCCGTTGATAAATGTGTGAAAGGCTTATGAATTCTATCAATAAAAGCCGAAAAGGGAAATGGGATAGTGTTGTATCAAAAATGAATTTTACACATTCGAGTAGGAGTTCATGGGATATATTGAGAAAATTAGGTGAAGCTACTCCTCTTACCTCCTCATCATCAAAAATTGATCCCAATTTAATCGCACGCCGGCTAGTTAATGTCTCTGAATCAGTCAATTTATCCCAATCTGAAATGAGGAATGTGAAGAAAAAATTACAGATATTCAGGAGATCAGCTCCTACTTTAGAACATGTGTCACATCCATTCAATATAGATGAATTGAGGGCTGAAATCAAATCTACCAAATCTCGAAAGGCAGCAGGTTTTGACGGAAAATTATCCAGAATTCATCAAACATTTAGGAAAAAAGGCCTTGTCTTGGTTATTGTCTTTCTATAACAATATTCTGAATTCGGGAAACTTTCCTTCCGAATTTCGTAAGGCTAAAATAATAGGGATTTTGAAACGAGGAAAAAATCCTTGCGATCCTAGTAGTTATCGACCCATCAGTTTATTGAGTGTTTCTTTCAAGATATTAGAAAGGCTAATCCTTTTTAGAATTGAATCTTCTATAGAAACGGCTTTACAAAATTTCCAGGGAGGCTTCAGGAAAAACAAGAATTGTTCGGATCAGGTTCTCAGCCTTACAACTTTCATAGAATCAGGCTTCAATGATAGGTTGAAAACAGGAGCTGCTTTCATCGATTTATCTTCGGCATATGACACAGTGTGGAAAGATGGATTAATGTTCAAACTCTATACCCATCTGAAATGTGGGAAAATGGTACGATTATTAGAAAATATGTTATCTGATAGAAGATTTCGTGTTTTTATTGATAATAAGAGTAGCAACTTCAAAACATTGAAAAACGGTCTTTCTCAAGTATCAGTTTTAGCTCCTTTACTTTTCAATTTATATCTAAGTGATTTGCCCACTACATCATCTCAAAAATTTGTTTATGATGACGACATTGCTATTGCTTACCAACATTCGGATTTCCATACTCTGGAAAACATACTGTCATCTGATTTGGAAATTTTAAAGAATTATTTTATCGAGTGGCGATTATGTCCAAATCCCAACAAAACAGAGGTATCTTGTTTCCATCTGAATAATCATGAAAAATATAGAAAATTAACTGTAACTTTCAATGATTCTCCTATCAAACATAATTTCTATCCAAAATACTTAGGAGTTAAATTAGATTCATCTCTCAATTACAAGGCTCATTTAAACGATCTGAGCCTAAAACTGAAAACAAGGAATAATATTGTTCAGAAATTAGCTGGATCGTCTTGGGGTGCTGATGCTTCCACTCTTCGCACAGCATCTCTAGCCCTAGTTTTGTCTGCAGCTGAGTATTGTTGCTCTGTTTGGTTTAATAGTGCACATACACAAAAATTGATGCACAATTGAATACATCCATGAGAATAATTACTGGCACCATAACATCAACACCGGTTCATTGGTTACCAGTATTGTCTAATATTGTCCCTCCCCATATTCGCAGACAGACTGCAGCTCTGAATTCTTGGAATAAATATCATCATTTTCCCAATTTACTCCCAATTATTTCATATTTTCCACAAAATAGAATTCCCAGATTGAAGTCACGTAAACCATTATGGCATAATACGTTCTTCAATATGAACATAAGTGATAAAGAATTATGGAAGACTGAGTGGAACTCTTACGAAATGTTCACTAAGTATCTCGTTTCTGATCCTTCTGAAAAAGTTCCTGGTTTTGATCTTCCAAGAAAAATTTGGACAGTTCTTAATCGTTTGAGAACAGGTCATGGTCGTACCAATGGAATGCTATTCAAATGGAACTCAGTTCCTAGCGCAAGTTGTGAATGTGGAGAAGCAGAAGAAACAATACCTCATCTCATCAATAGTTGTCCCATATATAAATTTCAAGATGGTTTTAGGGCTATTCATGATGTTTCCAACTCTTTCTTGGAATGGGTTATAAATTTCAAACAGAATATGATACGTATTTTTGTTATTCAGTTCTTTTTTTTCTGCTTTTGTCTTTTTATTACCAGATTCAATGTGAGCACCTTGAAGAAGTCTCTTTCTCCATCAATAGAAGATCACTCTTGAAGAAAGAAGTCCCTGAAATATATTTCAGCTTATTTTGTATTTTCACACTTAGGTGGGGAGCCAGGGTTTTTTTTACTGGGTTTTTTTTCCTAGGCTTTTATGTCATACGCCGAATTGTATGACACCCCGTCACTAACCCCTGATCTATATGATTTATTGTTTGCTAACTAAATATTGTCAGCCAAAAGTTCAAAAGAATATATATATATATATAATAAAGTTATTTTGGGAGAAACTTGTGTTTTTAAAAAAAAACTTCTACTTTATTTGGAAACAACGGTACAAGCAATGTATTACGTGAGAAGATCAAATCTATATTTTTCATACATCATTAGACGTCTCTCCTATTTATAATAGTTAAGAACAATGAGAACATTGTGTAACAATGAGAGCATTGTGGAGAGGCGTCGCAAACAACAAATTAGCGCGATAACAATTAATGCGATAAGCAATATGCTGATGGACAAAATACAACAAGGTAATATGCATTTCCTAATGGATTAATACACTGTTGCAATAATCAGAATACAGAGTGGATAATATCTAATTATATATATAACCACTCAAATACTTCAAAATGCTCAATCTTAAAGACAGAAGAACTGTCGGGGATGTATTATTCATAAAAAAATTAATCAGTAATCAGCTAGAATGCCCCGACATCACTCACAGAATACAATATTATGCTCCCTCTAGGATATTTAGACAGTTTGATACATTCTATCTACCAACCAAGCGCACAAGTAGTCGATTTGAATCGATTTGAATCGATTTGAAACTTGAAAACCGTTTGAATAACATATGGAAAAAGAAGAGAGCCCGCAAGAGTTTGTAAAATCCTCAAGTTAAAAGTTTCTTTTAAAATTCCTGATAATTATTTTGGAAATTATCCATATATATTCATCGAAGCTTAACGCGAAATGCTGCATTCATGGAGATTGTTATTATATAATGCTTATTCTGAAACTTCATGTTTGTAGTGTAAAGAAGATATAGGAATTGTCCTTCATGAGCTTATTCTAGTTCAGGAAACTTGTAGAACAGCGTTCTGCCAGAATGTCTGTAATTTTCGAATATTGAGCCGAAAATGAACTTCGTCGATTGGGTTCGATTTTCTAATGAAGAATCCGTGGTCAAAGTGGAGTGAGTTTGTCCTGCCGGCCAGTACAACGGCGCAAAAACTTCTGACCTCACGTCAGTGCTTTCCTACATTGTTTATAGTATCTTGATAAAGTTATGGAAAAATGTTTATGCTTAAAAACGGTGAAATATTGTCAGAATAATGTCAGCACATTCAATACATAAAGGTTAGTGAAGGCAATTCGGATTTCTTCAACGAAGTCCTTTATTATTACAATTGTAAAAAAACTTACCGTCGTTTCACAATAACCGTAACTTCGATCCTCCTCTGTGCCATCCGAAAAAATATCGTATTTCTCATCAATCGATGTTGAATACGAAGAACGCGGCGTCGAATTGCACTGACAAGAGGTCATTCCCATTGTACTTTTTTTCTTCACTGTCAAAGAAGATTTCCACCCACTAGACACGTGTGGCCTCTTTTACGAACTGTGGTGATCAACCCTATGGTCTCGACTTTTGAGGATGTAGCTTTTTAACAGATTATCGCTAATCATTCGGTTATCGTTTACATCATTTCATTAGGTCTTCAGCCCGTATATACCGTATACACCTGGCTGGGGTGGAGCTGGGCGAACATCTTTCTTGAATATATTTCACTTTCAGCTGCTTTTAATTTGATTATGAGTTATTGTTGCCAGTGTGAATAACATACTTTGATTTTTATGCGCTTGTACTTACCTCAATGAAAATAGTGCAATCGTTTTTTCCAAATGTCTGTAATTTTCGATAGTTAAGCCGAAAATTGTCTAAATTCATTAGGTTTGATTTACTGATGAAGTCGGCCATCAGTCTGTCTTCCGAAAGAGATGAGCTTGAGTTAGATTATACAGTGTGCGTCAAAATTATGAAACAACATATTTTCTCAGAAGAAAAATATTTGGCAACAAAATCCGGAATCAGGTCAATTTTTTTCACTATTATCGAATTTTCAAAAACTTTTGAAGAATATTATTATTAACTCGGCTATCGTCCATTGTCATCAGATTAGGAAAGAAAAACTATTGGGAATTTTGGACACTAGTAATTTTCTATTGTTAAACTTGTGACAATGCCAACGTTTCGAAACAGACTTCGTTTCTTTTTCAAGGCTGTAAATAAATAAATAATACATTACAAGACATACAATATGATACAACACGAAAATAAATTACCTAGTTACGATGAAACAATATTGTACGCTTTTAAAACATTCAGACATTTTCTAAGAAGACAAAAATTTTTTCTAGAGGGCAGGTACACAACGTAAACATCTGCCTCATTAATTTCTATATGCATAACAATGACAATTAATACATATAATAACATAAGGTAACAAAACATTTACATAGAATGGACTTAACACTATTTACGAGGCCAGCTATAACTTATTACTTTCTTATTATATATCGTGCTTAGGTGTTGAACATCTTCTCTATGATTTACAGTGTGATTTCGTTTTATATGAATCATCTCGCTTATGTTACGTCTATAACCAACCTGTTCTCTATCAAGAATTTGTACATTTTCAAAGTTAAATTTATGGCCCATAGTCATTTGATGTAAAGTTAGAGCAGTTTTATTATAATTCGCAATATTCTCACTATCATATTTATTTTGTTGAATGATTATTTGGGCTATTACCATCATCTATTGTGGATGTAATGTTTTTCCGACGTTTCGATAGACATCTTCTATCTTTATCAAGGAGGAAAAGTAAAAACCTTTAAAAAATTATCAATTTTCAAAAAGTAAATATGACAGAAGTCTAAAATTGATCACGGTTTTGAATGATCTAAGGGTTCATATTTTCTTGACTCCTTCATAAGTTTCTCCATTTTCCTTTTTTTGGACTTGTTTTTGTTGTTCATATATTCTTTCATAGCTATGTTTAATAGCTCCCAGAATAGTTTCATAATCTTCAGCATTAGTTTTTGATTGAATGCTACATCTAAGGTTCTCGCATGTTGTAAGTAATTTGGCTTTGTTGAATCGATGTTGATTCAGTCTTTCTCTCATAAGGGCTTGACTTGTCCGTTTTGAAATCCTATCTGCTCTATAACTTTTTGACAGGAAGTTTCACTCTGAGACCTTTAGGAATTAGGTTTCGATCTCTTGCAAGATGGATGAATGTCAAATGGTTGCATTCCTTTGCCAATTTTATGCCAATTCGGGCCCATACCGAATTTCTTAGTTGATGACGAGATATTGTTGATGATGGAGCTCGTGTTGAATGATTATTTGGGCTATTACCATCATCTATTGTGGATATAATGTTTTCCGACGTTTCGATAGACATCTTCTATCTTTATCAAGGAGGAAAAGTAAAACCTTTCGAAAATTATCAATTTTCAAAAAAGACTTTTGTCATATTGACTTTTTGAAAATTGATAATTTTCGAAAGGTTTTTTACTTTCCTCCTTGATAAAGATAGAAGATGTCATTTAAACGTCGGAAAGCATTACATCCACAATAGATGATGGTAATAGCTCCAAATAATCATTCAACACGAGCTCCATCATCAACAATATCTCGTCATCAACTATCATATTTATGTTGCTTAATTCTATCTCGTAAATATTGTCTTGTCTGGCCAATATAACACTTCTCACAATTAGCACAGGGTATCTTGTAAACTACTCCCGATTCTAAATTATAAGGTGTTCTGAATTTTAAATTTGTGAAGAATGTCTTTGTGTTGGATAAATTATAAAAAGCACACTTGACTTTCAACTCCTTGAATATTTTATTAATTCTGTGAGAAAGACCTGGTATATATGGAAACTTCAAGTAAGAAGAAACGGTCGTGTTAGAAGAAACATTAACTGCGCGACTTACGTTGGATGTGTGTTTATTTATTATTCTTTTTGACTAAGTATGTGGGATAGTTATTCTGTTTTAAAATGTTTTCCAACTTTATTTAAGTTCTTCCCATGAAACTTTTCGTTGCTTAGTTTTAAATAAATAGTATATAGTGTTAAGTCCATTCTATGTAAATGTTTTGTTACCTTATGTTGATTGTCATTGTCATGCATTTAGAAATTAATGAGGCAGATGTTTACGTTGTGTACCTGCCTCTAGAAAAATTTTTTGTCTTCTTAGAAAATGTCTGAATGTTTTAAAAGTGTTCAATATTGTTTCATCGTAACTAGGTAATTTATTTTCGTGTTGTATCATATTGTATGTCTTGTAATGTATTATTTATTTATTTACAGCCTTGAAAAAGAAACGAAGTCTGTTTCTGAAACGTTGGCATTGTCACAAGTTTAACAATAGATAATTTAATAGTGTCCAAATTCCCAATAGTTTTTCTTTTGAAGAATATGATAAAGGTGAAACAGAAATTAATTTTGCAATTATGGACGAAATAATTTATTGCGTCCATAATAGACTAATAGGCGAGCGAATCCCCCTCATCCTGCCAGTGGTACTTTGATGAATGTTGACACATCTTCTGATGACCACTGCATTTGAATTTCTTCAGTATGTAGATGTAGCGCTCTCTCCGGACATGTCCGGAAGGTGCATCACATTCTTCGTTAAGACTGGCAGCCTCCTTCAAGACAAGTCGCAGCATAGGGACCAAGCAGAAGTCGTACTCCGTGGATTTTGAATTGAAATCGCTTACACCAAAGGAACTCTCAAGCGCATTCCTCCATGCGCATCTAATCTAATCTACCAAGCGAATTAAAAATTGATTAGAAAAGGTTATTTGTATTATCTGAAAACTTAAATATTTTGATTTTAGCTGGTTACAGGTTTTCACAGTGATATTTAGAGTGTATGGACCATTTTTTAGTCCTATATTCATATAAAAATTATGACTCCGTTTCATAAGGTAACCGTAAATGTAATCACATTTCCTCATTAACAGAACGCATTCAATAAAAGATATATTGTTTTATTATGATTTTGATATCAGTTTGAAAGAAACCGTAATTAGTGATGAAGTTTATCAATAGTTACTCTAGAACAGCCTCTGAAACATTTTGAAATGTGTTAAAAATCATAGGTACCTTAGGTTTGTAAGTGAAATGACTCATTAAAATTTTCTAAACGAAGATTGAGTTGAGGAGTAGGTATTATATGGAAAAACAAGCAGTTGGTGGTTGAAAGCATCGAATGTGTTTAATATAAAATCCTCAATACTTGAACTTCACTGTTCGCTGAAACATTAATCTTAGATTCCATGAAAAAACTAACGTTTTTTATATTGAATTTATTTATTTGATTTTTTTCAATTAATTCTCTCTGATGATTTAGTTTGAACTGATACTATTTTTTACTATATTCAATTTATGAAAAGAGGAATTTGACTATGGAATTCCTAGAATTAGTGGCAAAGTTTTAGTGAGGGACCTGAACTGATCTTGAGGAAAAGTGGGGAAAGGGGGATTCCATCTGAAGATTTAGCATGAAAAAACTGTTTCTGGGGGGGTGGTTAATAACCCCCAGTACACTTCCTGCAAATACTCCTTGCGCCTAAATATAAGTGTTCTCTAGAAAGGGTTCCTCATTAGGTGGGACAAAAATTAAAAAACTTTTTGAATACTTGTTATATATATATATATATATTATGTTTTTGTTATTTCTATTTATAAAATTGAAAATCATATAGATACACACTCAAATATTTATCTAAAAATTTCACTCTTCTGTATACGCACGCAGTAGGCGTAAACCTCCTGAAATTCCATTGGTTCCTGATA